>JAAGKR010000740.1:12666-167540 GCA_011419295.1 Clarias macrocephalus | reverse complement strand
CACACACTCACACACACACACTCACACACACACACTCACACACACACACTCACACACACACACACTCTCACACACACTCTCACACACACTCTCACACACACTCTCACACACACACTCTCACACACTCTCACACACTCTCACACACTCTCACACACTCTCACACACTCTCACACACTCTCACACACAGGCCTGCGAGCCGCACCGGTAGCGCTCACTACATGGACGTGTCCGACTTCCTGTTTGCGTGTAAACGTTGTCGTCTGCAAAACACGTCTAAAGCCTCGTCTGGGTGTAGTACACGAGATAATTTTTCTTAAACGTGAATTTACTGAGTCAGCAGGGAGAAAAATAACATGCTAAAAATACGGGCTGATGTGAGCTGCCCTGGACATCCTGTAACAGTGATTCATAGTTAAAGCTGTTGACAAGTTGCACACCAGCTCGGACATTTTATATCACTGGAACTCGAAGTAGCGGGTGATCTCTCTGCTATCCGCTTACACCAGCACCACCGAACCCGTTTTAATGATGGTCGGGAGAGATCACAGCACACACTGCGGCGCTATGGAAGCAGTGTGCGGTGTATAATAATCCGTTCACTGCGACAGACACACGCGGGCTTGTTTTTGACTCGGGATCCTTTATAAACACGTCAGCTGGGGCTCGGATCCACGCGGCAAACAAACTGGTGAAGAAATAAGACTGATAAGACTGATATGGAACATTTAACAGGACAGTGAGATCATCAGTACTGTCATTATGCACTGTACTGTGGATTTTTTTTTTGTTGTTGTTTTCCAGGTATTTTTCTTTTTCACTTGTTCCCCCTGTGTGGGTTTCATGCAGGTCCTCTGTTATCCTCCTACACACATGCAGGAGGTTGAGCTACACTAAATTACCCGTGCATGTCAGTGTGTGGATGTGTGAACATGCACAAGGTTGCACTGCAGGTGTATTCCCGCTCTGCATGCGTTTTTTCCAGAATAAGACACTTACTAAAAAATAAAAACATCAAGAAACTAAATTCTGGATGTTTTTCTCAGTATTTAACTGCATCGATCTTGAGCTCCTGACACACTAAAGATGATCAGACAGGAAGCGGATTTGACAGATTTTTAGCTTTATGGTTCGCTTGGTGAGTTTGAATCCCGATTGAAGCGTCTGTATCCGCGAGTCTAGGGAGCAGCTTGGACGAATGTGCTCTCGGTTGGAAGGCGTTACACTTGCACACCAATGACCATCATCGGCACCTTTTTCCCACCTTTGGGGAAAAAAAATAAAGTACAAACCCCAGGTCATGCTGCAGCCTCTCGCAGCCAAGGGTCTGGAGAGAGCTGATTGGCTGAGCTCTTTCACAGGGGAGGGATGAGATGTACTCTGGCGCTCTCATCAGTCGCAGGTCTACAGCTGATGTGTAACCTGGAGGGAGTCCTGTAACCTTGTGCAGTTTGGGAAAAAACAGTCCACTTTTGTGCTTTGTATATACAGTACTGTGCAACAGTCTTGAGACACCTTAATTTCTTCACATTCAATAAAATGATGTGGATTCAATTAAAGAAACAGGGAACAAATGTTGCAATATGATGAGCTGCAATGTGTTAAAAAAAATGCTTGTTTATGCAACAACCTCAGCAGCAACCTTCATTTCCCCTCTCGTCTCATTCCGTCCCGTCCAACTACTCTATACTGGCATTCAGCATCACCAGTATACTAAATCACCTGATCCTCCGTCATCATCTGCACCTGTTTCTCACTGCTTCATGTCTTAAGTTAGATGTTTTTCCTAATGCATGAATGATTCATAGGTCACTGTGTGCCTTAACACACACACACAAAAAATATATATATATAAAATCGGAAGGAATTACCTTACCATTCCACATGCTATGGATTTCCTCATCCTATCAGCTGGTGTTTGTGTGTTGCACAAGAAGGAATGCTACATTGCAAGTTTTTACAGCGAAAGGTCAGAGCGAGGGCTCACGGCCGCATTTAGTTGAGAAATTTATAATTCTCAGCAAACCAGACGGTCATAAATGAAACGCGCTTACTCAGACTAACGTTTTCCAAAATGAGAGAAAAGGATGTGCACTATACCGCTATACACTCAGCAGCCACTTTGAGAGACGCGTAATTGTTCAATTTCTGCTTTTCTTCGCTTTTTCAGCCGATCATGTGGCAGCAGCCAATTCGTTACGGTCATACAGAGCTTCAGTGCGTGTTTACAGTAAACATGAGAACAGGGAAAACGTGATCTCAGTGACTTTTACCTCAGTATGGGTGCTGTTGTTAGATGGGTTGGTTTCTCTAGACTTGACACACAATGGTGTAAAGGGAAAAATGACCACATCCATGAGTTCTATTGGCTAAAACACTGATCAGTAACGTGAACAACCACTCTTTACAACCGCGGTGAGCAGAAAAGCATCTCGATTGTTTCGAGCATCAGTGGAGTAGACTCCAAAACTGGAGAGCTGAAGATGGTAAACGCCTTTTAGTTAACATGTGTCTGGTGAGAAAAGAAGCCTAAGCTAAGGTCTGTGTGGTGTGTGATCGTATGAGACAGAAATAATTTTTTTATTGCTCGTTTTGATCTTTTTTAGGTCTTTTTTTCGGTCTAGTTCTTCCTATAGCTCTCATTAATCCAGCTTCAATCTGTGATATTCCACACTTCAGTTCACAGCTGTAGAGTGATGAGAAAATAAGATTATTTATTAATGAGGAGGTGACAACAGTAACTAGCATCCTGTTTATGTGATAAAGATCAGTATTGGAGGAAAAAATGTAAACACATGCGAGAAGTGAGGTGAAACGAGGAGAAAACCACACACACACACACACACACACACACACCCTCTAGCATTTGGACATGTGAGGGAGCAACAGGTGCAGCTTTTCACCATGGCATTCGGTCCTCCCAACACAAACACACACACACACGCGCGCGCGCACGGCGGAGTCTCTCCAGCGCCAGACTGCTCTCACCGTGGGCAGCGTAATCGCCCTTTAATGCCCCCCTGTCCAGAGGACGTATCACGTTCCAGTGCCACCAGGGAGCCAAAGCTGAGAGAGCGAGAACTGAACACCCAACACCAGCTCTCCGCTCATGGTGAGAAATAAATTATCCGTATATAATGAGATTGCTGGCGTCAGAGGATCTGGATCATTCCATGTTCCACAAGAGCAAGATGAGCTTACGGATACGCAGACGGCTCAAAAAGGCTGCTCAGATAGACAGCCTACCTAGTGCCCCTCATCCTGGATGCATATATAAGATCTGTCTGTGAGAGCGATGCCAGCCGCGACCGATTAATTAGCAGCGCACACTTTCCTCTCCTGTTAGCTCTCCTCCTCTACCTGTTATTCTGATACCGCGAGAACGGTGTCCTGAGAGGCTGCAAAGGCAGCGGATGCCAGCTGCCGTAAAAAGAATAACAAGGGCATACTGACAGTCACACATGCTCAGGAAGATTAACAATTAAAACTCAAGCAGCACAGATCTGAGCCGACAACACAGTATTGGCCAAAATGTGCATATTATTATTATTAGTGTTTAAATCACAAAAACGACATAAAGGGCAGCACGGTGACATAGTGGCTAGCACTGGCGCCTTGAACCTGTGTGGGGAGCTCTCCCAGTGCTTGGTCAGTTTCCTCCCACAGTCCAAAGACATGCAGATTAGGTTAATTTGTGTTCCCAAATTGCCTGTAGTGTGTGTGAATGAGCATGTGAGTGTGTGTGTGTGTGTGTGTGTGTGTGTGTGTGTGTGTGTGTGTGTGTGTGTGTGTGTGTGTGTGCCCTGTGATGTATTGGCACCCCATCCACGGTGCACCCCACCTCGTGAAAGACTCCAGGCCCCCCTTTATACAGGCTAAAGTGGTTATAGACAATGAGTGAGAAACAACCTTAAACGTCAATAAAAACATGTGATCAAATGAACTCGAGCCTCTTTATTAAAATTTCAATATTTATTAAAACAATAAAGAGATGGAAAAAATGGCTCTGGTTTTTAAGGGCTACGTGCTCCGACACACAGTGTACACCAAAGAATGTTTATTTATTTATTTTATTTTAAATCTTTACATAATTGGGTAGATGGAGCGAACAGTTAACAGGCTGGATCTCTGAAATGTGACAGTAACAGATCTAATGAATCTAAATATTGTGGTCAGATGTAGTTGTTGTATGCTGTATATAGCGGAGCGCTTTCGTGTTGGCAGGTAACGCCGGACCTGTTCTGCCGCCTACCATCGCAGTATATTTCAGCCCTGTGGGAGCCGCTGTACGTGAGTAATATTGTGACATTTCATATGATTCAACAACACACATCATCTGATCTAACTGCTCTGAAAGTCAAGCACATCCCAGGATTTAGAAGCGGCACTTAAGCTCGGCCTGCGCTAGCAAGTAAACATCACGTGGGTGGGTGTAGCACCGCCAGCTCTCCGTAACGGCAACCGTGCGCACGTCTATTAATCACGGCAGTCCTCGGGCACCGAGTATTAGCAGCTTATTAATCATTGGGTTGTTCATTTCCTGTCTTCCTTTCAAGACTTGGAGTGTGTCTGCGTGCGCCGTGTGTAGAGTGTGTGTGGGTGAACGTGGTGCAGTTTATCACAACAATGACAAATCATCCAATAAAATCATTACATGAACAGTTTAACGCTACACACATAGTTAACTTCAGACACGCATGTTAGGAGACATGAAGGCGCTTTAATAACCAACGCTGGGCGCTATTAAAACGGAAGCTAAGCTAATAAAATGTAAGCTAATAATCTAATCAGCTGCAGTCTTCGGAATTAAAAGCTCATTCGGTGCAGCTGTGAAGTCTGGAACACACGGTCACGGCTTTTTCCCACTTAAAAGAAGACAAGCTGTTTTCGTCTCTCGGCACATGACTTCGACTGCTGCCGAACCGTACAAAGGCTTAAGTGGCCTAGAGGAAACGCTGAGGATGACTTCTCAAGTCTGTAAGGGTTAGACGACGCTGAAACCACATTCATAAGCGTACATAAGGCTTCATAAGGTTCCGTTGCTTAGCGTGTATTAGAGCTGTGAATCAAAAGGTAGGCTGTCGATTCTTTTCCATTTTAAGGCACTGCGATTTAGAATTCGATTCCTTTCGATAGCACTAATGTTTATTATCTGATTTGTCACAAGTATAAAAGTGTATAATATGCATTGAAAGGGATGGGAATCACCAGGGAGCATCCGATACAATATCATCACGATACCTAGGTGCCGACTCGATTCGTATTGCATTCTATACATTTCTGTATACGGATTTTATAAATATCCAGATTCATTATATACACAGTATATACACAGTATATATATATATATATTTTTTTTTTACTTCCGTTATAAATCTAAACAAACGTAGCAAATAATTCACTCCTGTTACACACGATGCTGTAAATGCATGAACAACTTAAAGCAACTTTAGGATTATAGAAGGCCTGCAACATTTATTATTATGCATACAGCTCTGGAAAAAAAAAATACGACACCACTGCGATTTACTCTAGAAAACTCTAGTCATCAAGAGGAAGATGGATGGTGACAAACCATCAAGCAAAGCTGAGCTGTTTGCTATTTGAAAGAGCCTGGTATAAAGTTACCCAGCCACAATGTGGAAAGCTGGGGGAGAACTTGCCAAAACGCATGAAAGCTGTCATTGCAAATCGGCGTTATTCCGCCAAATACTGATTTCTTAATGTTATTTAGCCAAACATTTAGACAATTGGTTTACAAATTATTTGCATTTTGTTTTTATTTATTAAAGCTCTGCAAATACTGCATTAATACTGAGTTAAAACTGTTCATCTAAAAAAAATAATAATAATAATTTTGCAGTAGTCTGTTTTTTGTGAGCTGTATATAAATCATTTTTCTTTTTTGTAAAAATCGATTTCGGTGTCAGTTTGTCTCTAATTGAAACATTGTGAAACTTTTACACATCATGTTTTATCGCATTTTTTTTGTTGTGGCAGTATTGCAACTGCCTGTGACCTCAAACGTAGAAAAGGCAGCGATAATCTTGCGAAACATGTAAGCGGTTTGCATTTTCTGCAGAGGCCATGGTATATATATTTTTTTAATTCATCAATTTCAGAGAATTTGAAGGTCTTTCTAAATGGTTAAAAAAAAATGTGTGAATCGATTCAAAACTGACCCACTGGTTAGATCACCAAAGATTGATTAAACTCCATAATATGCTTATGCAAAACCATGCTTATACAAGGCTCAGGAACGTTCTCCATTGTTTTCTCTGAGCTAAAGCTTAGCGCATGTTTGTCTCTGCGTGTAGTTCTGAGCGACTGTGGTTACCGTAGTGCACAACCAGTGTGAACAGCGCAGTAGATGAGACTACGGTGCCATTGGTTGCTGGTTTTGGAGTGGTAAAACAATTAAGCAAAGAAGAGTGGGCCAAAATTCCTCCACAGCGACGTGAAAGACTCAAGGCCGGTTATCGCAAACGCTTGATTGCAGGTGTTGCCGCCAAGAGTGGCACAGCCAGTTATTAGATTTAGGGGGCAATTACTTTTTCACATAGGACCAGGTACATTTAAACAACTGGAAAGGTAAAAAGTGCATTTTGGGTTTACCCGGGTTATCTTTGTGTAATATTGAAATTTATTTGATGATCTGAATTATGTAAGTGTGACTAATATGCAAAAGAAAAAAAACTAATTCAGGGGCAAATACTTTTTCACGCCGCTATATTAAGCTCAGTTTATTCGGGTCATTTAGCCAAGCAGCTTTCTCTTATAGTGTTTGGTACTTAACAAAATTACATTTACTCTTTTTTTCTTTTTTTTTTTTTTGGACAAACGCCTTTTCGTCTGAGCGAGCAGTCAAGGGTTACAGAAAAGAGTCCAATCTCCGGCACTGCTGGCATTTAAACAAGCCAGTAGGTATTTTATTTTTCTAGGTTACACGTCAGAGTTTATGAGTCAGTAAATCTTGACTGAAACAACCCAAATATCTGGGATGTCATTTTATAAATAACTGCATGTGCATGTATGACATCCTTCTACATAGTCCTTATCTAAAGAGCAGACTGCTTCCAATAGAAGGGCGGCTCATGCCCCCAAACCTTGTGCCAATGCCATGCCCTGTATTCACACCTAGCACCAATGTGGATTCACTTCAAAATATAAAAAGATCATGTTTCATGTAAGAGAATCAACGCGGCAATAAACAGAAGTATGAATATACCCCGGCTGAGCAGTTAACACTGTTGCCTCGCACCTCCGGGGTTGGGCGGGGGTTCGAATCGTGCCTCCGGTCCTGTGTGTTCTGTGAGTGTGTATGTTTCTCCTTGTGTTTGGTGGATTTCCTCCAGCACTGTACCCAGAATTCCCACTGTTTAGGACAGACTAAACAGTGGATGGATGGATGTTCACAATATTCACAAGTACCTTTATTAAATATCATCATCGAGAAGGCTTTAAAACACTCAGTAACCAGACACGTCAGTAAAGTCAGTCGCATTCAGCTGCAGCACAAGGCCGGTGTGTGTCGCGTTCACTAAGTGAACATCCCATAATCCTGTTCACCACAGCAAGATCCATATTCAGACAGAACCGGCACCTCAGATTTAAACTACTTGGTTTATACAGTAAGGTCCACATTGAGCTGTCTGTGTGTGTGTACACTGTATTCAACAAAATACACACTCCTTCTTAGTTCTCACTTGTTTGTCTCACCTGGTACTTTGGCAGAATCTCTCTTTCTCTCTCTTTCTGCATTTGGCCTCTCCATCTTGTCCTCATTTCACCTCCTTTCTCACCCGCTCTGTATTACTTATTACAAAAATCACTGCCATATTTCTGCACGTCAGGGTTTTTTTTTTCCAGCTGATCTGTACATTCTGGAAAGTTATCCTCATTACCTGTACCCGTGGTAGATTTTTCTCACTCATCAGCGTGACCGGCTCAGATGCTCTATTTATCCATTTATCAGAGGACTACATCTTGCTCTTGTTTTCAACCAGCTGTTTATTTTCACACCTGGCTCAAAAACCCATTTTCAACATCCTGGCTGAAGACAATGCAAATATTTGGCTAATGATAACACGGCTAAGCCGCATGCCGGACTTGGTGCAGACCACGCTGCTGTAATACACTGAAGCAATAAATACTAGAACACCGTTACGAGTCCTCGCCTCGGCTTTGCCTCTAGAGAACATCCATCCAGATGTTTTCTGCCTAACGTACTTATAAAGCATCCATGTAACTCCATGCTGTTAGTTCCGTATGGCTTACTGCATGCAGCAAAGTGAGCAAAGGAACAATACTGAAGAACTGGAGAAACATCCACCAGTGATGATCAGCGCAGACTGCACTAAACACTAAACTGTTCAGTTCACTCTCCCTAAATAAAGTCTAAAATCCTCTCTGCATCCAACCTTTCGCTTACTTACCCTTAGCCTGAAAAACACTGAACAGCTCAAGTGTATCCTGACCAACACATCATGACACAGTGAACTCAGATGTTCAATAGGAATTCTCTCAGTGAAAGACAGTGTATTAAACTGAACGTTACACTTCTGTATTGAGCATCCTGAAGTGATGATGCTTTTGAACTTTTGAAGAAACTAAGGCTGCGTTCACGTTAGCTCCCCTAATGCGCGACAAATCTGAAGTTTTTATTTTAAGGCGGTCAGAAAGCACAAATCTGATGTTTTTTCTCATCGGATACGGGTCACTTTCATAGTGACTATTTTCATAGTGGCCCTAGATCCGATCTATATCCGATAAGCGGTCATGTGACATGTGTGGGGCGCTTGCTGACATCAGTTAACAACAGCAGTGTGGGGATTTCATAGCAAGGCAAGCAACAGGTGATAAAACAACTATGGCGTGCCCTCTGGGTTTCTCCGCCCTTCTGGACCTCAACAAATAAAGCTGAGTAACTGCTTGCTTGTCTTCAGGTTGCCGGGTTGGGGGTCTGAGGACCAGGGTCCAAGCACGCAGTGCCGGTCCCAAGCCCGGATAAAATGGTAGGATTGTGTCAAAAAGGGCATCCGGCATAAAACCTGTGCCAAGTTGTTGTACGGATTAATGGTCTGCTGTGATGACCCTCTGACCAAATCCCAAACATATTCTTGCTAAAATTACATCCAATGTTTAAAATACAGCCGAGGCAGGAACACATTCACAGTCGGACCCCCTTTTCACTAGGTACCGGATCTCTTATCAGAATAAATATGTTCTTCCTGCGCACGTCTGCCCCTTATAGGGGTAACATCAGGTGACTTGGCGAGATTCTGTTCGGGAAATTTCGCTTCCATGCCTGAACAGTAAACTCTGTGAGAACAAGCGATTTTCTCCCACCCGTCTTTACTTTCCTTCGCTGGATCTCTGGCTGAGGAAGGGGCTCTGATCGGCTCACCGTTTCACATCTAACCAATCCTAGATGAGACTTAATTCTTGGAACCAAACATAACGCAGAAGGTGGAACAAAAAAACACCTAACATGACCTCAAAGTTGGAGAAAAATGCTTCATCTACATCATTCTGTTATGTTCCCAGCAGATTAAAGGGCAGAACCACTTTGCACGCCGACAAAGTTGTATTCTGATTAAAGGCTTGGAGCTTGTAAACACGCACCTCATCGGATCAGCCTTCAGGGAAACAGTTAAGGAATCTTTAATCGTCAGATTGCTGGAATATCGTCCACAGTCTGGCACCCCATCCAGGGTGTAACTCACCTACTGTATGTGACTCTCGTGCCCGCGTTCCCGGGGATACACTGCACAGGATCAGCGAGAACAGGCAATAAACACAACCTTTCACTCACCCGCCCCGGGGGCACTAAAGAACAGTACATTTTACTGCATTTTTTTTATTTCATGTTTATTGCAGCTGGATCATAAAACATTATTCGTGTTCTAAAGAAGCAGAATACGCCTACAGGAGACGAAACTGACGATAACCTGGTCCAAAGACTTATGGGAAAGCGTTTATGCTGTTTGACGACGTTCGGTCCAAATGGTGAGTCAGGATTGCTAGCTGATGATCTTCTGACAGACTAAACTCCGTCTAAACTCAGCCTGGGAAAGACATTTACACTCGGGAGGCTCCTCTTTACGGATGGTAGTGTGTCAGTGGTTAGGGAGAGGCGGACAAAACCTTGGCATACATGTTACAGAATGTAGGATTTTAAGAGGTGGGAGTCGGAGCTGAGCAGTTCTCAGGTCCGGATATATAACAGGTTTAATTCCTAATAAATGATGCGACTTGACTAAAAGAGTGAGCTACATATTAACGGAGTAACACTGAGCTCTAGGAACCAAAATACTCTCATACGATCATTTCACTACAGTGTCATATATGAATTTTCTTGTTGTGTTTCTGTTATGCTGAAACACAAACACTCGTCAGGATTCAGATATTCTCACCTAGAGCAGGATAGTGATTAGTAATAATAACTGTGAACTTGAAACCCGCACCATAATATCTGTCAAACTGGATGGTCTCAGGTGTCACATTTAGCTCCTGTGAAGGTCTCATTATACTGGAGAGACTGACTCATCACATGGGAAAGCAGAGAACCTGGAGGAACTCGGAGACATGGCGACCCTAGCAAGAAAGCCAACTTCAGGATTTACCTCTAAAGTCATAAAGCAACAATGCTACCACCACTATGCTTCCTGCTCATAGCAGAACAGTACATGTTTTTAACACTGGGAAGAAAAACTCCATAGATGTGATGCATTACATTTACGTAATCATCTGACCATATTTTACCGCCATGACGCTGAGCAATGATGTTGCTGAGACCTAGTGCAGACCTGACCAACTGAAGCAACCCCCGATCATAACGCTGCCTCCAGAGGCTTGTACAGTGGACACTATGCATGAGGGGTGCATCGCTTCATGCGCTTCCCTTCTTACCCTGACACGCCCATCGCTGTGGAATAGGCTCAGTCTGAACTCATCAGACCACATGACCGTTCTTAAGTCCAATCCTTATGCTCCCTAACAAATCATTTCTTTTTTTTATAATTAGCTTTGATTTCATCTGTCCAGTTTGTATGCTTAAGTGATCTCTGATTTGTTCAGATTTCTACTGTGAGGTTGACGGTTCAAGCACTAGATCCCCAGGTTACTATAATGTGTTTGAGGATTCCCAACCCGATTCCAGTAATCTCAGGAACGTCTCCTTTAGTTGCTTTCTTTGCCTGATGCAGCCGAACAATTTGACCTTAAATTGAACTTTGAGTGCGCGTATTTGCGTAAGAACAAGATTTGAGATAAAGCTTTGGACAAACGAATATCTTAACCACACCTCAGCTTAAAAAAAAATTCTGATCTCTACCAAGCTTTAATGATGAATCTGTCCGAGTGGATGAGCGTGTGATAGAGAGCGGGAGAGTGAGTGAGCAGCGCTGGAAGTCCAGCACACAGTGAGAGGAAACGGCAACAATGCTCCGTGTTTACTCAGACCGCTGAACTGGTGACTAACGGAAAAATCAGGTAGCTTTCCTCCTCTCTAACCCTGGCTCATAAAAACCATCATTACAACAATGAAGCACTTAAACAAAGCCAGCTTTCATTTGAAGGTGGAGGCACTGGCCTCTGTGCACAGCCTACATCCTGTTTTGATGGAAAAATAGAAATGGCGAGAGTATCCCGGCGAGAGTCATAGATTTCGGGTCGTCCCCGGGCTGTGACGCAAACAGCTGAAAAATACACACACACACACACACACACACACACACACACACATCTCCATTCAGGTCAGTTAAACTTTCACGTTGTGCGTTTTCATATATATGTGTGTGTGTGTGTGTGTGTGTGTGTGTGCGTGCACTAACACCACTCGGATCAATCAAATAAAGGATTAATTAATACAGCGGAGCGATTTTTAAATATTGGCACCACAATGTCGAGGAGGACAAACTTTATATTTTGAGTACAACAACTGTCCTGTGTCCAAGTTAGCATAAACAGTCCAGTCTTATGAGTACTCTAAGGAAGGGTCACGTTTTTAAAAAATAAAAAAAATTTAAAAAGGCATATCAGAATATATATTCTCTACGGTATAATCCATTCATAAAAAAATCTGAAGGATTAAGAAAAGCATTGAGTGTAACGTTAATACTGGTTTACATCAGCACCTTCTTCTAGTTCAGCTCAGTTCAGGATGTTAACACAGAGAGCAGGCATTTCAGACAGGCCTGCAACCTGGCGCAACGTTTCAGAGCAGTGCATACCCACACGCCCGCACACACACATGCATACACAAACCAGCAAGCCTGTGCTCCCATCAAAAGGCAGCGAGTTTTTACAACTGTAGGCTTCCAGTAAAGACACGCGAGAACAAAAATTAGGAGAGTAGAGGATGTGGACACGCAACTAACGTCTTAACTCGGATTCAATTCCGAACTGCACTGGAAATTTATGAGCTTTACATTTATTCATATCAGTCTTGTCCTCTGTTGCTAAAAATAAACCTGTTGTGAGAGACTTTGTTTATTACCGTAGAGAACACGTTCAACCCAAAAAAATATATATAAATTTTTTTATAATTCGCGATTATTGTGACACATACTGTGACACATATTATTGTGATTTAAACTGTGTTATATAACTTAAATGTACCGTTCACTACTCAGATGCATCTATTTAGGCTTACAAATAATTTAATTAAAATGTTTTTTGTTTTTTTTACCCAAAATTTATTTTATATCTTCTATATTGCTTTTCCTGTTTATAGGGTCGCAGGGGCTTGAGCCTATCCCAGGAGACTTTAGGCAAGATACATTTTGTGAACGCCAATTAGTGGGAGAAAACCGGAGTACCCGGAGGATAATACCCACCAAGCACCGAGAGAACATGCAAACTCCTTGCAAACGGACATGAAGTGGGATTAGAACCCTCAACCCTGGAGGTGCGAGGCCCCGGTGCTGACCACTAGACCACCGCGCCCCAATATTTATCCGTCGCTCTATGTAAATTCCTGACTGTGTTTATTACCTGTAATACAATACAGCGTTTTGCAACCAAATAATTACACAGGTCTATATTGCAATTACAATTTTAGTTATGATTAATCATGCAGCATTACTTTTGCTAATATTACGTGTGCAGTCTCCATGACGATAACCTCCAAGTTTTTCCTTAAACTTTTAATGAACAGGAACTTTAACCCACACAACTCCTAGACTAAGAGGAAGGGTGAGGGTTTGACACGGTTATTATGGATGTCTGTCTTTTAGGCATGGATATCCACAGTGGTGTTGGAGTTAGCGGTGTCTCATAAATTAATCCTAAATGCACAACATCATTAAATTTTTATCAAAATGAGTTTTTTTTTTCCCCACTCATGAAATAATGCAAATGCGCACATCTCGCATGCGGAGCACAGTGCTGGATTCTTCTGGAGGTCACGATTGCTTCTGGTTTTGCATGGAATTTCAGACAGCCTTTGTTATTATTCATTGCTTTCATTATGTTTTAATGGTTGCTGATATGCAAACGCTTTTCTGCAACATTATTTTCAACTAAAAGAAAATGTGCCATTTCATTTCTTTTGTAATACAGAAGTCAAAAAATACGGTTTAAAAATTTTAGTTGTGCAACACTTTTGCACAGTAATGTGTATTTTTGGCAACATACTGTACGTTCACCCGCCACCTTTTTTTTCCCCATTAGGTTCACCTGTTTAAGTGCTGGACGAAATCTCTTAGGAATGTTTCCAGCACCTTATTGACTCTTTTTCAGGAAGAATTAAGGCAAAAGCAGGTCCGACCCAGTACTGCACGGTGTACCTAATTAAGTGGCCAGTTAGTGTAGCGTGTGGGCCTGCACAAGTATAAATTAAAGTGAGAGGGAAAAAAAACATTCCATTATTTTTAATGGAATTTTTTTTTTTTAACAAGCCAATTAGACAACCCCCCCCCCCCCGTCCCGCCCCCAAAGTGACCTCATATAAGAAAAGTTTTAGAGACATATTACAAAAACGAATGATTGGAGATGTATTTCAGCTGGAGCATCGACACAGCCTTTAGAGCAGCTCTGACGCCTCTGTTAATAACTTGTTTAAAAAAAAAATATGGGACCTTTAATGATGTTCCCTAGTATGAATTAACACACTAGACAACAGTGTCGCGTATCTTATGGCCTTGTGGTTTGTGAATCAGGAGCCAAAACAAAAATCAAGGATCCTTATCACACCCGGTTTCTCTTAAATCAGCCATTTAGCCACTATTTTTATCCCTGAGATTCTTTCTGAACGCAGCTCATGCGTATAATGAAGGGTGACGTGAAAAACTGCAAACCTCAAGCACAGTTCGAGGTTAAGTGAGGTAAATTCAACCACATCCACCATGCCAGGACTTGAGTGTGCAGGTATACAGTGAGCGCCGTTTCTTCAGCCCATGTTTTCATCTTCTAGCTGGGATGTGCTGTTTCGTACTCGCTGATACGATCTGCGCAAGATCAAACCTGCCCTGCTATTTCTCTGAGGGTTGATGACACGGGATAAAGGTTTTGTGAGTCGCTGTTCGGGCCTGTAGGAGGCTCCTCTGTAGGATGGTTAAGAAAAACAGACGACTGTGGCATGATGATTAGACGCCAACACGAGTGTCTTGCTGGAAAGCCACTTTAAAAGCTGGTAGATCTGCTGGATCGAGTGACCGGGATTAACAGCTGTTAAAAGCTTTAATCGAAGTACAGAATAAACATTTGTCTTCAGGATCTTGTTACGCACAGGAAAGACAATTATCACACAAATCAAACACTTTTTGGCCCAAAAGGAAAAGACTGTACGATATATTTAAACAAGAGGAAATTTCAGAGAAAATATTTAATACTGACACGCAGCACTAATATAACCTGATATGTCTTATTAAAACTCCTGTCTGTTAATCTAGAAACTCCTTCCAACTTCTGGGACTTAACGAACCCATTTCAAGTTCAGCCACTTGTTAAAGGCTTTTTTTTTATTTATTTATTTATTTATTTATTTTTTTGAGGGCATTGAACTCTGTACCTGTAGGTCTGGGCAACTCGTCAGCGTTTGGTTCTGGCAGACATGATTTTGGAGAGAATGTAATATTAATAACAAGATTGATTGAACCAATATTAACGACGAATGAAAGTATTAGGATATCAGCTGAGAGGAAAAGTTTAGGGCAGAATACGAAGAAATTCAATTCCATCAAGCATCCAAAAGCATTAAGATATTCAATATATATATATATTTTTTTTTAAGATCTTCCTCCTTATCACAATTTTAAAAAGGCCAAATGTTAAACTATCATTAATAGAAAAAATATATAGCAATTAAAAAGTCTGATGTGTGCGCAAATACGTCTGCAAAAACGCTTGTGTCCTTTTTTCTTCATACCGATCAGAAATAACATTATAACCTCCGACAGGTGAACTGAACAACATTAATCATCAACTATACACCGGCAAACTGGTGACAGGATGATGGGCACAATCCCGTAACCCACAGCAACCCCCAGAGGTCTTGTGGAGCCACATCCTGAAAGGTCAGAGCAAAATCCGAGATGGTTTTAATTAGGGTTGGGTACCGAAATATAACCATATAACCGGTGTGTACCGGACCGAAACAGAACGTGAATTTCGGTGCCTCATTTCGATGCCACTTAAATGCCTGAACTGTCGGTTGAAATATTCGTTCTCTGGGGTTCTGATGATGACACAGTTGTAATAAGCATTAGATTCATCAACACACATGATCGCTAGTCAAATTTAAATACTGCATTCATGGGGTGTCAGAAATGATCGGAAAAATAAATTATTTCCGTAATTAGAAAAATCTTGAGGAGTTCGGAAAGCTTTGATAATACAAATCCAAAACATTGTTGTGGTAATGTTACTGTTGATTTTATTTTTGTAGATTAAAAGTGTATTCGATTAGATAAAAAAAATTAAAAGCACAAATCATCAGGAAATGAGACCATCCGAGATGCGCGTGTAGTCTTGAGTCATCCACCATCATTGTGTGGCTTTTGCAAAGAATCGGTTCAGCCACCGTTTTGGCACCGGTACCGGTTTAAAAGTATGGATTTGGCACCGGTATCGAAAAAAACCCAAACAATACCCAACCCTAGTTTTAATGTTATGGCTGATTGGTGTGCATCAGTCTTCTCAGTTTTTCCACAACCTCTAGCTCTTGAACCATCCACATTCGGAGCTCCTCCCAACATTATTTATGACATACCTGGACTTCAAGTCATGTCTGTTCTGATGAGGCATGCAGGCAAACAGAGTCATGCCAAAACCACTAAGCAAAACATTTCTTCCTCAAGTTTTGGATCGTTATCTCATCACGGGATATTAATTTAAAAATTGCAAACTTTTGCTTTTGTCATTGCACAATAATTGCTACTCGTTAACTCGGGGGAGAAGTAATCTTCCTCGGAACAGAAGTTCACTCTTGTTATGGAGAAGCAGATGTCACGCTGGTAAAGGCATGGTTTTACTTCTGCACCTTGGTGTCTTGCGCAAGCGGGCGCATGGGTGTGTGCCTTTAACACCAGCAAGGAACAAGAACAGTAACTTAACATCTTGTGTTTCACTGTAAAGTGAATAAAGAAGAAGTAACATAATGGGTGGGACAACACTGAGCAACGCTAATGTTTAGTACACGTTTCATACCGAACTGTCAGCTTGATTTAATTGAATGTGCAATGCAATGGATCCTTTATTCAGTTAACTGAATCGATGGTTAGTTTAATGAGAATTGATTCACACTTTTACATAGTTTTAGCCAAAAATGGTCTAAAATTGAAAAAGTTCTTAAAAACATACCACAGATTCAGTAGAAACTGCTTTTATGTTTAGTAAATACTCGTGTTTTGCAAAAGTATCGCTTCTTCTTCTTTTGAATTTATGGTAAGTATGTGCATTATCGCCACCTACTGGACTGGAGTGTGAAGTAGAAGATACATGACATTTAAACAATGAACAATCCAACTTGCACAGCATTTCAGTGTTTATTAAATACTTTGTCATTTCTAATCCTTTAAAACCTGTACGAAATATAGCTGCTTAAAATAAATCAGACAAACTTTATAGCCAATGAATCGAATGTTATCAAAAAGTTTGCAATGCTCAAAAATCCATTTAATCGAATTGGAAATCAACCTAGGATTCACAGCTGTAGAGGACAGTAGGGCTGCACAATTCATCAAGAATTAGTCGAAACCGGCAGTCAGAATCTCTAATTGACATAATAATCATGCCCATGTCAATTATGTTTTTTTTTTCCACTTATGGTAATACCTTTTTAAATTGTAAAAAAAAATATCCCACTGTGAGTTCATGTACTGTTCACTTAAACACATAATCCACATGACTCAGGCCATGTTGGAAGCAACACGGAGAACACTTTTATTAGGACAAAAAAAAAAAAAAAAAAAAAAAAAGCATCCCAGTTTTAATAGTTGAGCATATTTTTTAGGGGTGCTCCAATCAGGATTTTTGGGGGCCGATCACAGATCTCCGATCACTAGAAGCTGTATCGTCCGATACCGATCACCGATTACAGGGTCTACTTGAAGCCTCATCATGTAGCATTATTTATTAAACTATATCTAACAACAATGTAAATTAAGTATTGAAATTACAAGAAGAGGAATATCATGAATTGACAACTGTATTTATTGGCAAGCAACATGTGCAACAAGTCAAAGTCAAAACAGCAGCCTGTGCTTGGTTAGTAATTGGGAACAGCTTAGAGCTGTAACATTTACATATTATTTAAATAACATGATATTAAACATGTTTAATTTTTTGCGCGGAAAGATGGAAACGTAATCACAGCACCAGAACTCGCAGTGAATCATGATGAACCGTACTTACAGCCACCGAGTGAAACCGTGTAGGTGAGAGAGGGGAAGTACCGACAGCTGAGTGAGCAGCGACGCGCGAGTTGCTGAGCTTTCCCGCTCTCTTAGCGCGAGCCAACTTGCCAACTCGTGTTCCTTTACGTGACTAACCTTCAAATGTCTGATGAGGTTCGTGGTGTTAAAATGCTTTGGGTGCCTCTCGCCTCGTGGAATTGGCTTGTTATACAGGCAGATGCAGGTTGCTAATGTATTGTCTTTTTCACACAACACGTAGAATTGCCAGACCGCTGAAGTCATTTTAGCAGCGCGCAAAAAAACTGTCCCGCGAGTTTTGCGTCATCTGATCGACTTTTCTATATCGGCCATTATAGAGACCGCAGATCAAACTTCCCAAAGCTATTATCGGCCGATTATGATCGGCGACCGATCAATTAGAAGCACACCTAATATTTATAATACAAACCTCATCAGTGAGCTATGAGGGCAAAAAACAACAAATAATATTGATTAGGGGTCATGTCACTCAGATTTTTTAGATTTCCTTCTTCCAAGTCAAAAACAGGCATGGACGTTTAATACGTAATAAGGTCGTGTGGATCTAGAGTCAACCTTGGCAACGCTGGGTGTGAGGCAGAATACACCCTGGGTTGACGCACACAGATTTACACTCTTGGTCATAACTAGGGGCAATTTAGAAATCCTAATCCTACTACTGGCATGTTTTAAGAAAGAGAGCGGGAACTAGAGAACGTGAAGAAACTGATACAGTGATGAGGAGAATGCAAACCGAGCTCACGATCACTCCGGTGATGCTAGAGGTGCGAGTCGTAAAGTTACCCCCCAGCACCGTGCTGCCAAGACTAATTATTATTCTATAGTATAATATCAGAGGGCTGGTGTTGGATGCAATCCCAGATTCCAATAAGCAATAGCTGATAACCCAGAGTTAAAAGAATTAAGTGACCTCTCCTTTCTAAACTCCTTCTCTAAGCTTTCTTGGCTGCGACATGTTCCTACCTGATCTCTTAGATCCCTGAATCTCCTCACAAGTCTGAACATTTCTCAGCAGAACTATACATCATTTATCTCATAATACTAAGCTGTGATAAAAAATAAAATAAATAAAAAAAACACAGCAACAACTTTAAAGTAAGACAGAAAAGGGAAGAACGATGCAGGCACTGGGTGGAGTCTGGAATGTGGCATGTGTTAGGAGCTGCTCTCTGGGTCACGGGTTTCATTAGAGTGAGGCGGACTGTCAGGATTCTGACAGGATGCAGATGTTTCAGCGACATGCCGCATCTGGAGAGAGCACCATCGGATTCATCGGTGCGAGACCAACACGAGTGACGCCGGCTTTCCCGCGCATCTGTTCACTGTTGTCATACCGAACCGAAACGTCTGTTCATCGAAAGAGTTTGTTTTCATACGTTTTCAACTAAGGAGAGGGCTTCACAACATCTCAACAAACATAATCCAGATTACAGATTATACGTAATCTAATAATGTTACACCACACATCCCAATGCATCAGATTTAAAACACACACATGCGCACACACACACACACAGTTATTACAGATTAAATATTGCTACTCTCCAGACATTCCACTCCAACAGTGGAAGCAGTTGTGTACTTTAGCTTTGTGTTTTAAAACAATGTTCATTTTATAAATCAGGTTTAATGCACAATAATTCCAGCAAGCTTAGTAAAAACACACCTCCCACTAGGCCTGAAAGATTATTCATACATCCTAACAGTGTCGTTTATCCTGTGTGGCAAACGGCCTGGAGCCTATCCCAGGAAGCTTAGGACACAATGCAGGGTACACCCTGGATACGGTGCCAACCCATCATCGCAGGACACAAGCACACACTTATACACCAAGAGTGAACTGGAAAGGCCAATCAGCTTACACTTTGGAGTGTCTGAGTACCCTGAGGAACCCCACCAAGCACAGGCGCACATGTACACTCCACACACGGACCAGAGGCGAGATTCGAACCCACAGCTCTGAAGGTGTGAGGCATCAGTGCTAACTACTAAACCGCATTGAAAGATTAGGTTTATCTGTATTTCTTACACCACAGTGATGCTGGATTCTCAGTTCTGACTGGTCTGATGGTGTTGACTTTATTATTTTCTCAAACACCATCTCAGGAAAAAAGATTCCGGCTGTAAGGGTTACATTAATCCACTTCGCACAGATACGTCACCACTTTCCAGATATGGTGATATGGTGGAGTTTTCTTTGACGTAACCGTCAGAGATAAAGTTCTAACTTTATGTTGCTTACATAGGAAAGCTTTCAGGACAAACAGCTTTTGGGTTTTATAAGATAACATTTGGAGCTGTTAATCATAAGTGGACTTTCAAATTGATTCGATTTAACACTGATAAAAAGTACTTAATAAGGCGTTAAATTCTGTGGAACTTGTGATGTTGATTGTTTAAACATCATGTCTCATACCATGCGATCATCTTTTTTCCCCCTGCATTTTCTGCTCCACACTCCAGTCCAGTAGGTGGAGGTATTGCACCAACCGCTCAAAAACTCAGAAGAAGAAGAAATGATAATCTTGCAAAAAAAAAAAAAAAGTATTTACCAAATGATAAAAGCGGTTTCTGTATTCTGCAAAAGCTGTGAGATATTTTTTGACTTTAAGTCAGTTTTGGAGCATTTAAACCTTTCTAAATAATTTTTAAAGTCAAAAACTTAAAACTATTTATTTAAGTTAATTGACCAACAAACGACTGATCAGAATACACAATCAATTAAATTGCACAGCTCTAAATAACACAACAAGCTGCTGGTTATTATTCTTATCGACCTTAAGAAAGAAAAAGAGCGGGTGAAGGCATGACTGATTATAGATAAGATAAAGTAAAGCCTTTATTTGTTACATATACAGCTGCTGTAACAGAAGTGATACAGTAAGTGAACTTGTCAAGCAGACATTCCACGATAAATCAATCAATCAATCAATCATCGTCTATACCACTTTATCCTGTATTTAGGGTCGTGGGGGGCCTGAGGCGGGGTACACCCTGGACACATACATACACATACTCACACACTACAAGCAATTTGGGAACACCAACTAGCCTAATCTGCATGTGTTTGGACTAGGGGTGCTCCGATTGATCGGTCGCCGATCATAATCGGCCGATAATTGCTTTGGGAAGTTTGATCTGCAGTCTCTATAATGGCCGATATAGAAAAGACGATCAGATGACGCAAAACTCGCAGGACATTTTTTTTGCGCGCTGCTAAAATGGCTTCACCGGTCTGGCAATTCTACGTGTTGTGTGACAAAGAGAATACATTAGCAACCTGTGTAACAAGCCAATTCCACCAGGCGGGAAACACCCAAAGCATTTCAACACCACAAACCTCATCAGACATTTGGAGGTTAGTCACGTGAAGGAACATGAGCAGTTTTCAAAGTTGGCTCGCGCTAAGAGAGCAGGAGAGTTCAGCAACTCGCACGCCGTTTTTTGGCGCCGTGATAACGTTTCCATCTTTCCGCGCGAAAAATTCAACTTAAATTAAAGGTCCTTGCAGAACTTCGAGCGACTCGCGTCCTGCTTATCTGTTATTTTATTTAATTTTATACAATCTACAGGAAAGTTGTATTTGTCAAGCTCTAAGCTGTTCCCAATTACTAACCAAGCACAGGCTGCTATGTTTTTAGATGGCGTGTAATTTCAATACTTAATTTACATTGTTGTTGGATATAGTTTAATAAATAACGCTACATGATAAGGCTTCAAGTAGACCCTGTAATCGGTGATCGGTATCGGCCGATACAGCTTCCAGTGATCGGTGATCGGCCCCAAAAATCCTGATCGGAGCACCCCTAGTTTGGACTGTGGGAGGAAACCCGAGGACCCGAAGGAACCCCACCAAGCATGGGGAGAACATGCAAACTCCGTGCACACAGAGACGGGAATCGAACCCAGACCCTGGAGGTGCAAGGCAACAGTGCTAACCGCTACACCATCGTGGCGCCTACAGCCCACAGTAGTACCACCACATCACATGAACCCCAGCATGTCATGCTGTGTTTTATTCCTTATTAATCGCATTGTGATCATTTCACAAACCCTGATATACGCAGGTCGGTTATAAGTTCCTTTTACACAGTGAGACACAAGTGCTAGATGGAAGTGTGCAGGAGTGAGTGTTGGAGCTGCGGTTGGTTTATCAGCATGTCTCTTTTGAGGAACAATTTATGAGACACACAAAGTTTTTTTTTTTTTTAAAAAAGAAGGAAAAAAGCAGGACCTTCTGAAGGACAGCTTTTTCATCTTTTTTAAACAAGGAGTTTCTACAGATTCCTACATTAATGGTGAAAGCGCACAGCGAGATGCGGCCCTGAGGTGCGGATTCCCCGCTTTAATGATCCTCTCGTCCCTTCTTCTTTCTGAACAGCAGTTTTGGGTGGTGTCAAACATGCAGCACTAAAAATACCTGGGATGCCTCAAGCCCAGCGCGCGTGTGCGTGCGTGTGCGTGTGTGTGTGTGTGTGTGTGTGTGTGTGTGTGTGTGTGTGTGTGTGTAGCTCGTTCTGGAGTGTTTCACTCCCTCTGTGATGCAAGCCTTCCAGCCTCACTCTGAACTAAAGTTCGACTTCACTGCAGATGTCGATCCTTAGGGAACAAACAAACAAACCCGGGTGAGTGCAAACGGCACGTCTTCTTTACAGAGGAGGACTGAGTCAAGGCGGAGATAAGATCACCATGATGTGGTAACAAAACTATTACACACACACGCCACAAAAACATTCTCTTTTGTCACGAGTAACAATGAAATCTGCTTAATCGGTTATGCGATGCCACTTATAGCCGGCAGTGCCATGTGTTATCACGAACACTCCATCACCCGCCCTTGTCTGGCTCACTATGTAGGGCGCTCCTGTCCCGGTGCGTCCGTGAGGTGTCCTGCTCAGACGTGGCAATGCCTTGATGCTATTCAGAGGCCTAAGACTGTGTGAGTTTAGTCGTGTTGTAAAGTCTTGTTTAAATTTAAAAGTGTAACAGAATTGTGAGCTCTGATACAAAGTTAAGCAGAGCAGCTCACGCTCGAATTAGTATCTTGTAAAACGTGTCGATTTGTTCTAAAACATGTGTCTGTTATGAGTCGGTTCAGGTTTCTATGGTGACAGATTTGCTCTGATTTCTAACAAACCATTGTGCACACTTCAGTCTTTTCTTCTGCGAGTGTTAGAACCGCAGCGCACTACACACAGCCATTATAGACATGCTTAAGCTTACAAATGTGTGTGTGTGTGTGTGTGTGTGTGTGAGGTGCCCACAGCTTCCTGTAAGTCACACATGTGCCCATGTGACGAGCTTTTCACCAACTTCCTGTCAGCAGCCCAGAGCTGCGAGTTGATTCATACCTGCGCGGCTGGTTCAGAACGAGACGCGAGCCGAGCTATTTCGCGACGAACAGACAGACGGCGGTTTGGATTCTAAAGTGTTAAAAAAAACAACAAAAAAAGCTAAGAGCTCCAGACGCCGTGGCTCCGCTCGCTTTGTGTTAACAGCTTCATTGACTTCTTCAGGGTCACAGTGGTGACAGTGCAAACAGTTTAGAGTGGCGTGTCTGTTCAGAGTGATAACAGAAGTGTGAAATGATACAACACTAAAACTAAAACTAGGGCAGGAGAGACTAGCAGCGCGGCTACAGTACAGCATTGTGTGACGGGTGATGGCGGCTTCGGTGTTTCGCTCTAGTCTAGTGTTAGCCTGAAAGGAGGCCTGGCGTTCAGTTTATTTAAAAAAAAAAAGTAAAAAAAAAAAAAAGGGGATGATGAATCTAGACAGCTGCTGAACAAGAATAGGAAACAACTAACTCGTTGTGTGAGCACGTTGTCTGATTAGCACAGCGAGGAAACTGCTTGCTGTTGCACCCTGCTTAAAGTGTGGTGCCTTTTCTCCAGAGACCGAAAAATGTTGGTTAAAAGGAGAAAAAATTGGATTAGAATGTGGAAAATGTGACTGTTAGACTAAACTGTACGAGCTCCCGGGCTGAACTCTCTGCAGCCTTTACAGAAACGTGTTTTTCTTCTACGGGAATCCAAAAGTAAACTGCTTGCATGTGCCAGACACAAACGTCCAGCAGCGACGGCTGAAGTCAAACAGGACGATCATCAAGGAAAGCGTGATAAGCGCAATAAAGAAATATATATATTCTTAATTAATTATCCATTTAACTTGACAAATGAAAAACTGTTTGCACTCAGGGGCAACTTTAAAGGCCCCATATTTTACTATTCTTATACAAGTTAACACAGGATCTGAAAAACCTCTCAGATACAGCATGCTTCATATCTCCCTTCAGTGTCTACGTGAATGTGCTACTGCTGAGCCACGCCCCGTGGGGGAACCCGCAGAGCTGAGCAACAAGCCGGGGGAGGGGCGATTCTTATATGAGGTCACAACGGGGGTTAGGGGAGGGGGGGGTCTAATTAGATTGTTTAAACCTTGGCCGACAAATCCAAGAAGTAGGGAGAGTAGAAAAGCAACTTGCTCGATGTGAACTGCTGGAAAAACAAGAAAAACAACCACCACCACCTTGGCCAATATGTACGTTTAATGAAAAAGCTGGGATTTTTTTCCCCCACACACACAGGAGGCCCATCTGAATGTCTGAAAATAACTTTAAAAGTGAAATTTGTGTCATGTGTAATTTCCTCATGATTATTATAATCATAAAGTATAATATTACAAAAGTATGCTAATCACATGTATTATTTAATGGAGCCAGTTATATTAGAACTATAACAATATTGTCCCATAAATACATATGCAAATATACAGTATGCTTCAAACATTTTGTATTACAAATAGCACTTATAATTAGGCTCAAGCTGAAATCTTTCTTTCTTTCTTTCTTTCAAGCTTGTGTATGTTAGCGTCAAACGCATTGCTTTAAGCGCATTTCATTCAAGTGAGACAAAAACTGTCATTATAATCAAGCATAATAAAAACATTATCTCGGCTGTGAATGACCTCCACGTTGGTCATGTCAGTACCTGCTGTCGTGCTTTAAGATGCATGACTCTAAAATGTCCTGAAGCTGATCCTGGCTCACTTCTGTAACTTCAGCGACCTTCACAAAGCCATGGCGTGCAAGTCATCTAACCTGTTCTACAGACGAAGCCTGATAATACAAAAAACTACACAGAGGAAGATCAAGATTGAGATTATAAAAGTAAAAATCCTGTACCAATCCTGATACTCACACGGATTCTCCCTGACTTAAAACATTAACATAATATATATGATATAGTGGTATATTATAAATGGTATATAAAGATATTTTAATTACAGTACATATATAAAACAAAATAGTAGTTTGACCATGTTTCTTCTCATTGTATTTACTCACACACCACCAGGGCGTACAAGACCCACAATAGTCTCCAACCAGGTGTAAAATAAAATGTTTAACAAACACCACACCATACACCCATCATCCCCAAAAGCCTTATTTGCATGACTATCAGATATAACGGACCGCTCATGGAGTCACGCCTCCCAGCCGGGAGACATGGAACGATCAAACTACACCATGATTTGAGTAAACCGGTTCCTGTGCCGCGCACGATTCCTTTCATTGTAGTCTTAAGCTCATTAAAACTCGCTCGATCTATACCATAAAGGGCTTTTAAACATCTGCGTGACGAATCCTGAAGCGGTGATTTAATTCGCAATAAGAGTTCTCACGTTCAGAAGAAGCACTGGATCGTTAATCAAGCTCCTGATGTTATCACCGGTCACACGTTCACACAACATTTACATAGTGTGCATTTTTCTGCACTTATCGAAATGACATTTTCTGATTCCTTGATTTGTATAGATTTACATTATATTCCTGATTATTCACTGATAGTAAGTAATGAGTTTATCACTCAGCAACAACGAACATAGAACAAGGAATATGTCAAAAAAAAAAAAAAAAGTCTGTCAAAAGACTGCTCCAACATACATACCATGAAGTTTTCAAATAAGCCTTAATGACTTGAGGTGTTTTTAATTATGGTTGGAACAAAATCTGTGGGGCTGCGGCCCTCCAGGAACTGAGTTTGAGACCCCTGACATACACGAACTCACAGAGACATTATGAATAACACATTATTTGTCAATCCAGTCATAAAAACAAGCACTAAACTGCAGCTTTCAGACTACACCAAGGTCTAACAGAGGATTTTAAAGGTGTGTCTTGTCTTTATTACCTTTACTTACAGGGCCTGGATTGTATCATGCAGCTCTAAAACTCATCTCATCTCATCTCAGAGGGATATTGGACTACGAGGGCAATGTTTGTTGTATTTTATTTACAAGGTGTATTCAAGTCAAACCAGGACTTTTTTTTTATTGCGCTTTATTTCGCTATATAATCCTCTCTAGGCTAATGCACTTATCCCTGCGGTGCTTAAATGGCCTCCCAGGAGCTCCTTTCATGTCCCAAACATGTAGAAATGGCTTGGAGTGACGTCAAGGGATGTGGCGATGTAATGTAAAGCCGAGGTCCAGTAACGTACAAGTGGTGTTGGTAAATGATTGCGTGTACAGTTCCAATAGACAGATTGGCGGATTCAAGGATCACATATTCCTTCGCTGAATGTTCACGGGGACGACTGCAGTGGGCTCCAAACCACCCCGGCTGGGATCGTCATTCCTGAATGTACGGCCTTCTTTACAAACAATGCATGCACCATTTAAATGTCTTAATGCAGATAAGAGTCTCATCACCGTACTGCGCTTGAAGTCTTCTGTAAATATCGATCCGTTTTTTTTAACCATTCATTCACGAGAAATGTCATCACAAGTCCTGGTTTGAATTGAACGTAACTTGGGAATGTTTTTTTTTTTTTTTTTTACCTTTTTCTTTGTATATTCAAGCTGTTTGGCTGCAGGGTGTCCCAAAAGTGTCTACACACAGGGAAAACGAACAGTTCTGACAGTTCACCACCCGGCCATGAAAATGATTTTAACGGTTTTCTTTTGTAAAAGCCTTTGATTCTTAAAGGCAGCCTGAAAGAAAATGTATATAATAAACAAGAAGAATAAAAATATTTATTATTTAGCTAAAAAGTTATTTTCTTTTATGTATGGACTTTTGGGACGTGTTGCATGAGGTAAGAACGGAAATGTCTAGAGACAACAAACCCTGGGGTGCTTATTAGTTACTTTCTTTCTTAAATTCGGCACCTGGCCAATCGCCTACTGGGGGAAACGTGAATCCATACAGTAATATTTACCGTTATTGTTATTGTTGTTGAAATATGGTGCATTTCAGTGATCATTCGTGTCATTATTCCTGCACTGGATTAAATTCATCCCCACAGTCCACTGCACGTCCTGTGCATGTTACCTGTGCATCCAGGTGTGGTTAGAATTAGACCTGATCAACAGTGGACAGTAGAGGGAAGTTAATACCTGGACCTGAGATTAGATTAACACTTTTTTTCTGAGCACATCATCACTGCTGTTAATCATGTAAATGAGACTCATACAGGAGGTTACAGGGGCAGATGAAGTTGAAGACTAAAAGTCAGGTTACCTGCCAGCAGTGCAGTGGGCAGCAGAAAGCAGTAGAGCAGGCCACAGATCGCCTGCAGCTCCATCAGAGCCTCCAGAGGTGGAACTATACACTCCTCCAGCCAGGACACACACAGGAACCCAGACCAGTACTCATACTGGGTTACTTAAAGTTTGGGTTTGGTTAGTTAAAGCAGACACCATCCCATAGCCAGCCTGCTCTCCTGCCTACATCCTGACTTTGCTGATGTTCCACCACCTGTCAGGCGTCCAGAAGGAGTAGAAGTCCCCAAAAAAAGTGTACAAAATGTCAAAATAATCCCTAATGAAAGGCTGTCAGGGAGACACTGTTGCGCCGCTCAGCTGCCTGTAATTCACCAGCGCTGCGCTCCTACAAACTTTATATCCATTTGAAACAACTCAGTGCTGCGCCCGAACTCGAATTCGAGTGAGTACAAAAGTTTCCCAGCGGTACAAACCCTCGGAAAATCACCAGCTGTAAGAAGTGGTACCGCGCTCCCGGTCACAGCGCGGCACTTTTAACGGAGTCGCGAGCGCGCGCGGCTGGAACTAAACGCGGCGCTGAAAAAAAAACGTGGACGCTCGCGCCGCATTCGTTCCTCGTCAAACGACTCTTTGAAGTGAATCGACTCCCAGAACCGATTCACTTCAAAGATCAGATTTGATCTTTTCTGCTCAGTTGAACGTCGAGTATCTTTAGAAAGCGTGTTTGTTTGTTTGTTTGTTTGTTTGTTTTCTAAAAAGGGATACAAACTGAAACTAAAAGTACTTTAGTTCTGGAACTAATAAGCACCTTGTGATATGAAAGAGAAAAAGAAAGAAAGAGAAAAAGATAGATAGATAATTTATTGATCCTGAAGGAATTTCAAGATATCCAGCAGCAATAGAGATAGTAACACAAGATCGATAGATAGATACTTTATCATGAGAAATATAAGCGGCTATAGAGACCGTAACACAACGACAGGTCGAATATGTGATTGCACACTGTATATCTTACGTATATTCAGTAGCCCCAGGGTAATGTGAGAACTGATTAGAAGTTACTCATGCAATGCTAAAAAAAAATATAAAAAAAAGATATACAGTACAGACCAAAAGTTTGGACACCCCTTCTCATTCAGCTAGTTTTCTTTATTGTGTTCTTTATTGTCTTCTTTAGCCCAAACGCGTCTCTTCTGCTTGTTGCCTGTCCTTAGCAGTGGTTTCCTAGCAGATCTTCTACCATGAAGGCCTGATTCACACAGTCTCCTCTTAACAGTTGTTCTAGAGACGTGTCTGCTGCTAGAACTCTGTCTGGCATTGACCTGCTCTCTGATCTGAGCTGCTGTTAACCTGCGATTTCTGAGGCTGGTGACTCGGATGAACTTATCCTCCGCAGCAGAGGCGACTCTCGGTCTTCCTTTCCTGGGGCGGTCCGCATGTGAGCCAGTTTCTTTGTAGCGCTCGATGGTTTTTGTGACTGCACTCGGGGACACAAGTTTTCCCAATTTTTCAGATTGACTGACCTTCATTTCTTAAAGTAATGATGGCCACTCGTTTTTCTTTACTTAGCTGCTGTTTTCTTGCCATAATACAAATTCAACCTCTTTTAATGAGCAGGTGTGTCCAAACTTTTGGTCTGTACTGTATAAGAAGCATATAAATAAAGCATATAAATCACAAGTTTAAAAATTTTTTTTTAAAAAGGAACTAAGAAGTGATGGAATTCAACCTTGTGCAATTTATGTGTGGCAAAGTGACAACAGTGAATAGTAGTAATTGTGCAAAGAGTAGCATGAAAGTGACAGTGAAAGTGAGTCTGCATGATGGCAAAATACTGTATGTAATACTGAGAGTAACTGAGCAGACCATGAAACTAACAGATGCAAACAGATTTTAAGATAAATTCACTACTATGTTTATAGTCAGTGGTTTTGCTGGGACATTCTACGCAAAATGTGGAATTTGGGTTTTTTTTTTACACACACCTAGAACTACTTTAATAGCAATAATTTAATTTTAAACTTTATGAAGCTACAAATAGTATATATAAAACATGTTTTTCTCAGTGATTGTAACACCAATGACAATTTAGAGAATAGAGAAAAATCATAACTATTTACAAAATGCCTTCCATGTGTAAGACCACATGGTTTTCAATTATGTAAAAATCACTAAATTATTGCATGTAATCAGTTTTATGTTTATATTTATAAAACAAGAGGGCCCTTCACACAGTATAATGTCATAGAGCTGATGGCATAGTGCTTGGGCTCTAATGAGACTTAAACACCAATAACAGACTTAAAAATATTTGCATAAAATTGCTAAATAAATGACGAACAAATGAAGCCAGACATCTGACATACTGCATTATTTGCATTTGCTCAACTCTCTTCATCTAGTAACATCTGATGCAAGAACAATTGTCAAAAACAAACAAACAAAAAAAAACTATTTTTGTCTAACAGTAACAACAACGACAGCTATTAAATTACATAGCTAATAGACATATTCTATTGATGTTGTTGTGAATCAGATTCATGTAATGAAAAAAAATGTTTAGATGAAAAGTATATGGTACCACTTTGATGTATGATCATAGTGACAAGACATTTCTTTGAACTTTAATTGGGAAAAAAATGTTACGATTAAATATTAGAACATTAAAGTAAGAACATTTATTTTATGACTGAAAGTACATATTTCTGATCTTTTCTGAAAATATACAAGTAACGTGTCTGATATGTTAATTTTAATGATTTTGGCATCAGCAAAACTAAGTGCCACCATTTTCCACCATTTTTGTAGGATGACCCTGCTATAGTTTTTATAAATAAATAAACAAATAAACAAAACCGTTTTATTATATAAACAACAACAAAAAGATCATAATGTCAAAGTCAAGTCTGTTAAATAATTATAATATATATATATATATATATATATATATATATATATTAGAAGTGCAAACAAATCAGAGCTTTCTCTTTTGAACTCAAACTGATTCATTAGAACGAAGTGACTCAGTGACTCATACCCTGCGTCGCCATGGCTACGTTCCAAAACCATGCACAACCGCATTAAATAACATGTCTACACTGAGTCTACTCAGTGTTATGGCGCGAAGTGCTGGTGAGCACAGTCCTAGCCTGAAACTGGGCGACATGCAAACCGATGACGTCATTAAGTTTACCTGTACAAGGATGTCAAAGGAAGACATTTCTCACATTTCTTTTAGCCCTAACTGTAAAAAAAAAAATCTCAAACTGTATTAAAACATATGTAAATGTATATATAGATATATATGCCATACCATAATATTCCATTACATTTCCTTAATGACAGCAAGAGACAGTTAGAATGTGTGGGACTTCACATGTACACATGTATAATGTTTGCTCAGCTCATTTACAAGCTATGTGAAACACTGATAGATACTCGACAGGATTCCGTGGCTCATTCCTGCAACGCACACCTTCAAAAGTTTATGATTTTAGTTTCTTTTTATGGTCAGGTCATATATTTATTGCGATGTGGTACCGCCCCCTGGTGGTAGAAGTCTGCAAAATGTCTGTTGAAATGCTCACGTTCAGATTCTAATGGCATCTGTCACATACAAAACCATACACAGTATGATAACCAGTGAAATGCAACTGGATAGAATTTGTAATAAAATCAATTTTAAAAAGCTGGAAATTAAGTCATAATATAATATAGAATCTAAATTGAAATATATATGGTTGGCCTTGAAGAGTTGCAGTATATTACTGGGCTTCTAATATGTTGGTCTAGTTTGGATGGAATTTTAGCCTTGTACTAAATCATCTTTATTTGCTTTGGGGCCATCTTCTCTACCCATCAAGCCCTCTGACTTTACTACCAATCTTGTACTACTGTCGATACAGTGTCAATATAGAAACCATTTTAAAATCACATCAGCCTCAATTTTAGCCCCATTAATCAATAATCATCTACCCCCACCCCCTACTTTTACACAATGTCAGAATAAGGGTGTTAAGTCTTTTCAAGATATGTATAAGGATGACATTTTTTGTGAATATGTGGATTTTAAGAAGCATCTTCCCATATATTTAGATATTTTTAGGTGAGACATTGCACTTTATTATTGCTTTCAGAGTTTCCAATTTTACAATTGAAGAAGCATTGGGAGAACCTGTTACATTTGGGATTCTAACATAAGTCTTTAATATCAAAAATTTATAATCAGCTTCTTCCTCTTGATAAAACCACAATTGAAGCAAACATTGTGGATTTTTTTTTCCAAAAGTGTAGTGGGGAAAGGGCAATAGATATAATTAATTCAAGTTTAATCATTTCATATAATTTACACTTTTGTACTGAGGTTAGTTATTTTTCAAAAGCTAGGCTAGCCAAATTTTACCCCAGTATTAGTGACGACTGTGACAGACATTGTCATTCATCTTGCAATTTATGTTACGTGTTCTTTCTTTTTTTTCAGCCATCAATATGTAGGTTCTGGTGTGATTACTTTAAAACTGTGTCTGTAATTTATAACATTAATATTGACATTAATTTTGCCCTAGTGTAGCAGGTTTTGGGTTGCTGTTTTATTTATCCTGGTACAACATGAAGCAATTAGATGTTTTGGCCGTCACATCTTTGATAGCCAGGCACTGACTGTTGATTCTTTGGAAATTCCCCAGACCGCCAACAGTATCTTAGTGGCTTAAAGACATGTCCTTTTAAATGTAGAAAAAACAAGATATTTAATTAGAGGTCATCTTGAAATTTTCCCAGTATATGACAACCATTTCTTGTGTGCTTTCATTAACTTTTTGCAGTGTCTAACCCCTGACTAAAGCCCATAGATTTTTTTATTTTCCTTTTCTTTAATATGTTTATTTATTTATTGTGATGTTATATATATATTTGCAAAATGAATAGAAATCTATAAATACAAATAGATCTATAAAGTATGTATATGATTATATATCAAGTATAATCAAGTATAATATGATTGTATGATAGAAGTTTATAGAAGTGTAAACATGGTGTGGATATGAATGCAGCAGTATGAATGAGTATGGAATGCATTGTCTCTGAGAGCAGATATAGTTGCCATTTTCATTTTCAAATATAACCATCAGCAACCACAAATATATTCACGTTATGTAGAATGTATTGTAGATATACACGCAGAGGAAACCGCAATCCTGCGTTGAATGACGTCACTACGTTTGATGTCGTAGGCCTTGATCATTGTTCTATTGTTTGTTAATTAAAACCCAACACAGATCGGGTGTTATGCGCTAAAATTATCCCTTGCCACGGATTGCCCCCCCCCCCCCCAATGATCTCTATCAAATATTATATTACAACATAGATAGATATGTTTATTATTATCAATTATGATATTACTATTATAATGAGCCCTAGTCACGTGACAGCCATCGAGCCCATTAATAAATATATTACTGTCATATATTATTACCTTTGTGGCACATTTATTTTGCAGGAGTTTGCCATGTAATACAAAAATGTTTAAACTAAAGAAATATTGTAAATAAATGCGTAAATTATTGATTCAACATCTTTATATTCGAATTATGACACAAAACGAATTTTATCATAAAATAAACAATATAGAAATATACATGTTGCATATCTAAACGATTGCATAAACACATACTGATTAAAAACATTCACATTTAGTTATTATTTCACCGCAGAGATTAGATCAAAATAAATAATAGCAAAGTAAAATGTGATATATATATATATATATATATATTTTTTTTTTTTTCATAGCGCTTATGAAGGGGTGCAATCCATCGCAGGGGGGCATTTTAGCGCATAACACCGGTATATATAAAGAGAAAATAGCATAATTATTTTTTTAAGAGTAAATTTGACCACTACTGGAATATAGGAATGACGTCACAAAAAATGTAGAACTCTCAAAATGGTTTTAGGTCATCCGAAAACAACCATAAAACTACCATAAAAACACGTGATCGCGTGGAGCGCTACTATTTCTTTGCTTACGTGACCCATTTTCTAGGTTTTTGCTCAGTCATGTTTCCTTCATCAAAGTGTCTATATTATACTGAAAAATATATATATCACTTTACACTGCACAATCCTGATCCCTAAATATGTTTATTAAAAAAGTAATAATAATGAATAGTAAAAAAAAAAAAAAAAGCTAAAATGCCCTGAGTTTTAGGAGCCACATGAAAAGCCGGAAACTATTTTCTCTTCATGTCCAATCAGGGACGCGGCCACGTCGTTTGATCAACGAGATGAACCAATCAGAGCGCGTGGATCGGCGGCTCTTGAACAACCGACCGGCCTACATAGGTCACGTGGTAGCCTTTCGCGGGAAAGTTTATAGAGGAAGCGCGCTGGGGGGGGGAGGTTCGTTCAGCGCAGCAGGTTCTCAGAGTTTAAAACAGACCTTTAAAGCAAAGTTTAGGATTTTATTTTGGGTTTTTTTTTTCTTTCTTCGTCCACAGCCATGGCTCAGGCTCGAGTCACTGATTATTTCTCCCAGTCGAAACGAGCTGGTGCGGACCGGACCCTGCGATCGAAATCCCAAAAAGCGAGCGCTGAACAGGACCGAGCGGTGCGTGAGCCGAGCGGGTCGAAAACAAGGCCGCAGAGGGGCAGGCGCGTCCAGGAGGACAGCGAGCAGCTGCGCTCCGTGCAGGAGGAGTTCCTCAGGGTGATCGACGAGGCGGTGTCGGGATCTGATCTCAAACCGGGCAGCACCGAGGCGGAGGAACCCGGAGCGCCCCGGAGCCCCCGAACCCCGAAGAGGAGCTCCAGCGAGGCTGAGTTTGACCTCTGCGCCGCCGTGTTCGAGCTCACCTCCGCCACCGAGCAGCACAGCACGGCCAAAAAGCGGCTCCGGCTCGCGGCCAAGAAGGAGACAGAACCCGCCGAGCACGGGAGGAGGACGGCGAGGAAGAAACTCGTGCTCTCTAAACACGACGAGACTGAAAAGGTAAAAGGCTTTGTGTGTGTGTGTGTGTGTGTAAAAGTGTGTTTGTTTACATGAGGCTAGCAGCCTGCGCTAATGCTAACGCTCACGTATTGTTTAAGACGCCTTACGTCATGCCTGGGAGCAACTTCACACACTTTCATTGACCACAGACAGCAGTTTTTATTTTAATTGTCTGACAATAAACATAGGACCTGTTCGGTATCTGTGTAGTATCGCGATATTTTGTCCAACGACCTCTGTCAGAAAGTTCTCCATACTTCAAGAACTAGCCTGAGTTTATTAAACAGATGCTTTAAAAGCTAAACGAGGCTTCACGTGCCTCATGCGTGAACCTGAAGTTTTTTAATGATCACCTGAAAAGTCTGTTGGAGTGTGGAGTACTGACTGATTACGCAACACTTCGGACACACTGATGTGAGCGAGACCGACAGATGATCATAACCCTCACTGTGATGTGTGCATGCAGGCCCCGGTCAACACACCCTCCCATAAAGGTTCGAACCCTGTGGTCGAGACCAAGTCAAAAGCCTCACCTGCGATCAAAGTGAGCAGTCCCAAACAGACCACCACGGACAAGGTACGCTGCCGAGAATCCGCAGTGACCGCGCGGGTTTGTCTGTGACGCGTCCTAATCAGTCGCTGTGTCTCTGTCATCTTCCAGAAATCCTTCTCCAGGGAGGATGTTGCTTCGCTGAAGGCCCGTCTGCAGAAGCTGAAAGGGCAGGCTGAAGCGGTGAGCTCGCCGACCCCGGCACCCGTGTCTGCCCTCGCTGAGCTCAAAGCCCGACTGGACAGCGCCAGGGAGCTCGCAGCTAAAGCGCATCAGAAGAAGGAGGAGAGAGCGGTCGAGGAGGAGATAAGCAGAGATGAGCAGACACCAGACCACAAAGTGGCTGAAGGGTAAGATACACCCTCGTCTACATTCCACAACACACAGACTCACGGTCACACGTCGAGTCCGTCACATTATGGTCGAATCTCCTGTCCCAGACAGAATCCCTGGTATTACTCACGCTGTCGGACCGTCCCCCAGGTCACTCGTTTTTAAATATATATTTAGACACTGACGTTAACATGCTTGTTGGTGCGTCTTCTTCTGTTTCAGTGAGAAGCTTCCTGCTTATCAGCGCTACCACACACTAGCTCAGGACGTCCCCCCCGGCCTCGCCCTGCCCTTCAAATACAAGGTTTTGGCAGAAATGTTTCGCAGTATGGACACCATCGTCGGTATGCTGTACAACCGCTCGGAAACGGTCACCTTCGCCAAAGTCAAACAAGGAGTCCAAGACATGATGCACAAGTAAGGATGACTTATTGTGTAGTATGTATAAAGGGCAAAGTTGGAAATTGTAGCTTTGTGAATATTACATACAGTATTGTACCAATGATTACTACTATTGCACTGTAGTCATGTTGTCATGAATACAATTGCGCATAAAGGGTTGTGCTGCATTTCATTTATTTCTTTGAAAGTAAATATTTTTCTTGCATTCTAGAACATCTAGTTTATTTATTTTTATGAAAACACATGGCATTAGATAATTAAATAACAATAAAGATCAGTTGTCATTTTAAAACATGAAAGTCGGCTGTAGCATCGTGTCCCATCAAGCACCATGATGTAACTGTCTCTCATAAAGATCATCCCAAAAAAGCAAGACCAAAAATTACGTCTGCTGCAGGAGAGATCACCAATTAATACCAACCAGCACCTCAGATTCAAGCCGTTAAGACTTTATAGAGCAGATAAATCTCAATATCAACTGTTTAAAGGAAATCATTGCATATTTTGGATGAATTCAACATTTTTACAGTGTAGAAAGAACTAAAAATCAGAAAAAGACCATGGGGTTAGAAGGGGTGTCCAAACTTTCGACTAGTAGTGTGTATTCTCGTAGTTTAGTGTTGCACTAGTGACTTTGATCAGATCTCACATTTACTCCATGTTTGTTTGTTGATTTTACGCAAGATGTACAGTGTGCAATCACATCTACAAACCTTAACATTAATCAGCTCCTCGTAACCACTCGGATTGTGTTAAAGATTAATCGCTTGTTCTTCTCTTCAGGCGTTTCGAAGAGTCTCATATAGGACAGATTAAGACGGTGTACCCGTCCGCCTACGTCCTGAGGCAGGAGAAGAACATCCCGACCTTCAGCGCTACGGTGAAAAAATCCGCCTACCAGCTCACCGTGGAGCCGCTCATCGAAGAAGGTGACTAGCTCATATTTAAAGATGAGGCCCGTCTCTCGTAGGCTCGCGTATGATGAATCAGTCGCTCATGAGATTTTGTTTAACTGCAGAAACGAGTGGAACCCGGCCCATCCTGTCTGCTACTCGTCTGCTGGAGAGGAGACGCGTGTTTCATCAGAACCTGGTTGAAATTGTGAAGGGACACCATAAGGTTTGTACAGCACTTCATCCAATAAAAAAAAAAAATAATAATAATAAAAAAAAATTGAAGAGCACTAAAGAGTATAAACTTGGTATAGTGGTTTGCACCGTGGCCTCGTCGAGGGTTCGAGTAGCGTCTCATGTTTTCCCAGTGCTTGGTCGGTTTCCCTCCACATCTTTGTCGTGCCCTGAGTCCCCTGGGTTAGACGCCAGGCCCCCCATGACCCTGTATAGGATAAGGTGTATAAAAAGAGTTTAAAATTGACCAGCATGATGTATTAAATTTGAGTGCTTTATAAAACCTGAATATATATTAACATCTCTGGTCTGTCCTCCAGGTGTTCCTAGCTTCGCTGAATCCCGCTTTAGTGGTCCCCGATGATAAAATAACCCGCTGGCACCCCAAATTCAACGTGGATGAGGTGCCCAACATCCTGCCTGGCGACTTGCCCCAACCTCCACAGACAGAGAAACTCACCACCGCTCAGGAAGTGCTGGACCGAGCTCGTGCCCTCATGACCCCTAAGGTAAATGCGGGCGGCGTCAGACGCATCAGCAGTCTGGAGAGAGATGATGTGTGTACAATCCAAAATTAGAATATCATGATCAAAGTTAATTCAGTTTTGTGACTTAATTTAAAAGGCGATGCAAAATATTAGAGTCTTTATTAAAACAAGCAAAAAGCTATGTATTGAATTTTTACTTGAAACTATGAAAGATGGTTAACTTTTTCCGTAATATAAATTTTGAGATGCACTATATGTATAATGTACTCATTATATTTTCACATGGCACAGTTTATGGTAATTGATTCGATTTTCGTTACTCATTTACGACCGTGCTGTGTATACACAGAAGAAGTAATTAAGTTTTTAACTGTTGTAACTGCATCCTTTTCCTGCTCTGTTCATGCTGCTTATGTGCGACTTATTAAAATGTCTATCTCAGATGGAGAAAGCTTTAGCCAACATGGCTTTAAAAACAGCAGAAGCGGCATGTTCGAAAGGGAGCACGGCACCAGTAAAACCAGCAGCGACGCCCATCCAGACCCCCAGTGCCCTCAAAGGAGTGTCCCAGTCTCTGCTAGAGAGGGTAGGTTTAAAATCGTGGCTCCTTATGGCCATGTGTGGTTGTAATTTGGACAAAAAAAATCTAAAATCTGACACTTTGAAATCAGTGTTGCCTCATTTCCATGTGGTGATGACTTGATGAATTTTCCTCTTCTTTCTTGCTCAGATCCGAGCTAAAGAGGCTCAGAAACTTCAAGCAGCAATGACTCGGAATCCTGAGCAGGAGGAGCGTCTGGGGATGATGTCCCGCCTGCCGGAGATGGCCAGGATTCTGAGAAACGTCTTCGTAGCTGAGAAGAAGCCGGCCTTGATCATGGAGCTGGCCTGTAATCGCATGATCGCCAGCTACCGCTCTTCTCTCAGTGCAGGTGAGCCCGTGTGACCGCTCGAACGCAAACTAAGCTTCATTTAATGGGATGGGAAACATTTTAATACTCAAAGATTTTTCAGTATCATGAATTGAATAACTTCTGGTTGAATTGTTGATTTACGCTGAACTAAAATCCACTGGTTGACGTTTAGGGGAAATGGAAAAACACCTTCGTTTGCTGGTGGAGTTGGCTCCAGAGTGGATCACGCTGCATCCCATCAGAAAAGATTTCTACCTCAAGCTGAACAAGAACACTAACATGACTCTGGTTTTGGAGAAACTGAATAATAAGATAAAAGAAGAGGAGAAACTCTGAGAATGTGCAGATGTTGGACTTGTTGGAATGATGTGCAATAGTTAGTTTTTAATCTTTGAACACTTTTTTTTTTTGGTTTTGTTTTAATAAAAAAAAAACTCCCCATGCTTCTCTAACTTATATGAGAAATGTTTTACAGAATTGAATTTTTTATATATTTTTTGGAAACCTTTTGATAACGTTAAATGACGAACTTTTAGGGTTGTGAGTGCTTGTATTAAGAGAGTGCACCCTGAGCTGTTCCAATTGTACATTCACTGTACAGCAGCAGCTCATGCGATGAACCTTGAGCAACTTAAATGTCAAATAAACAAGCTATTTTGAACTCAGTTTTAGTCAATAATGTACTGCTTATTGGAATGACACATTCTGTGTGTGTATATATGTATATATAATTTTACTATTTCTGTATGGCAATTTATCATAAGAACTTTTGCTGGTCATGTTGCTTTTAGACACAACAGTTCAATTAATACAAAAGTCAAAATATGGCTAAATATATGCAGCAATGAAAAAATTCCAAAGAAGCCATAGCGATCTCAAATTAGAGATAAGGATGCATTTATTCATCCATTGGTTGATAATTTAAGTTTGCATATATGAAGATTAATGTAAATTGTTTTATACTTGATTGATTTAATTACTTAACTTTAACAAAGGAAGGCCCAAAAGAGCCCATGGGATCCCCTAAAAAAAACCCTCCTCCCTCAGGTGACATTCAATAGTTTACTTTTTTCAGACCTAAAACAAACACTAGAAGGTCAAATAGAACCAGACTAAACACCTCTCAGCTTTATTCTTTAGGATCACATTAAGTCCATACTTAATCTTTAACAATTTCTGCTACATTAAATGTTTTTGTATTAGATATACACACTTAACTTGCCACAAAGTTAGAGGATGCAATTAAATTATTTATTTTTTTTGCTTTTGCAGCCAGACTTTTGGGCCACACAGTATATAAAACATACTGTCAAAATTGTCACTTCTCTTTACTTCATTTCCAGCATTTTCCAAAGCAACTTGTACCACCAGGAGTTTATCAAGAACACAAGCCAAGTCACTAGGCAGTCGAATTACATTAACAAAATATACACACATACTTTAAATGCACAGATGCCTCAGCTGATAAACTATATTCCTGGTTTAAAAGTAAGACAAGGTAAGTCTGAAATTAGGTTGTTAAGTTTGTCCTCCTGGTTGTTTGCATCCGAGAATGTTTGTTTTGGGGGGGGGGTGGTATCAAAAAATGCAAATGAATCAAGGCTGAGTAAAATAATATGAAGAAAAATCTGCCTTTTCCTGAATTCTCTAGATGGAAAAAAAACTGATTTGGTTACATCTCTTAATTCTTGTGTGTGGCAATTCTGTTTCACCACACTGACGTCACACTTGATCTTTCTTTAATCCATTTTTAACTTACATACACTGTCCGCATTTGAGATGGTACAATGTGCAGTCCCTCTACAATCCAACAGGTGGTGCACTGTAAATTATTCACACTGGCAGAGAGCACATCATACTGTATAAAGAAAGAGCAAATAATTTGCTAGGTTTGTTTAAAATTGTGAATTTTTTTTTTTTCTAGAATCATGATATTTATAAAATCAATCTCAATACAAATCAAATCAGCACCTACATATGATATTATATTGGGTGATTCCCATTACTACCATTTAAGTATGGTTTGGTTTCTGCAAACATTTACACACAACTTGATTGATATAGTAATAAATGAGGTTCCTTCCTAACAGACCAGATTACTGACGCACATTTAAACTGAACTCAAGAAAAAAACTGAACACTTTACTACAAAAGTTTTAAACAGTTCAATATACGATGCAGTATATATCGTTCAGCGTGAATTTTCCCTTCAAGTGAAATCCTGTCTTAAAATATTTGTTAGACATGAAACACATTAAGATAAACATTACCCACAGGCACGGTTTCATCCTCTATAAACAGTAAACATAATATCACATTCGTAAATCTGCCACAGTGAGGCAATTGTTTGAACAACATGAATAAAACCAGAATCAAATCTATAATTAGAGCCAATGTCTTGCTATTCATATCCCACCCAGAAGAACGGGGATTAGGCATCTTATTAAACATGAACATATAATTTCTTACTTGGATGTACAGTATCTACTAAAAATCAAGTGCAATCACACATGCTGCAATTAATTCTCCGATAAACTCATTCCAATTTTCTTTAAATTAAAGAGACCAAATACGATTCAAAAGAATCTGATGCATGTAAACTTATTGTTGTGTGTAAATGTGGAATGCTTTATGCATCTCGGAGCAGGTATGGATCATCCGTTTCACAACTGTAACAAGGAATACATGGGGATGGACAGTCGTTCTGCCCCGTGTAGGTCCTTGAGCTCGATCACCACTATGCAGCCCTGCACCTCAGCCTTCTGCTTCTTCAGCAGCTCACATGCTGCATGCAGTGTCCCTGACCAAGCACAGGACATGAGAATTATTTATTTATTATTTTGTTAATATTATTGTCTTAAAATAAAGGCAAGAAAATCTATTAACAAAGACAGAATACAGGTAGTTCCCGACTTACGAACGAGTTCCGTTCCGGGCGCACGTTCGTAAGTCCGATTTGTTCAAGTTATTTCTCGCACACAATTTACCGGACATTTTATGCATTCACTTACACACTGAAAATGTTGTATATAATTATAAAATATTGATATCTGGTGCACTGCATTGTTTTTTTTTGTATAATACACGCGAGTCATTTCCGTGATTCGTAACTTAAATGTTCGTAACTCACATGTTCGTAAGTCGGGGACTACCTGTATAAATGTATCAAAAGAATCAATTATGGCATGCAATCTTAATGAATCAACATTGTTGAAACAAAATATTGAACATTCACACTTTCACACTCCAGGTAGCGGTGGTCTACTGAGCTGATGAGTCTCTTCTGTTATGTGATGTACTATAAAGATTTCACGGCCATCTCTCTACAAAAAAAACAAACAAGAAACAAACAAATAAAAAGGCCTAACCTCCAGTAGCCAGCAGGTCGTCAATGATGAGAACCTTCTGTCCTGCTTCCACTGCGTCAGCTTGAATCTCCGCCTCAGCCTGTGAGACATGACAATACACAGGAAGTGGTCTATCCTGCTTAATTGGATTTTTGTAATGTTGCATGAAGTTCATTCACTTAAAACACTGCAGGATGAGCAGAAAGTATTAAAAGTTTATTTTAAGAAAAGATTTTGCGTCTAAAATTATTTCTTCAAGAGTAGAACATTACTGATGCAGCTAGTTCAGATATTTATATGGCAATAACGTGATATGCTGACTTTACTGAAAGTTTCAGTGTTAATATCCAGGTGTTAGACACCACATCCAGGGGTTGAAAGGGGTACAAGAGAACTGCGTATTACATTTACAATCTTGCAGACAGACATTAATGCATTCTTCCAAATACATAGGTTTCAACAGCATGAGTTGGGAGGACCGTGCCAGATGTACAGTCAGTACACAGATGATAAGTTACCCACAGACACATATTTGAGTATTATTGTACCACATTCCTTCTACCTCTTTTTCATGATTTGTCGTAGGTTAGTGAGCTTATGACTCTGCAATCCAATGACACAATGAAATCTCTTATTCATGTTCCTGAAATGCGATATGTCTAATCAGCGAGCTCCAGTCTGTACTGTTCACACAGGATGGCTTTATGGACGATCCATTCGGTGCATTTCCTCCCACTTTTTCCTGTCTCTCACAAGACTACTTGTCCCCAGGATTGTTTGCATACTGCAGAGGTGGTGGACAAAAAAAACCCCAGTAAAACCCAGTCCCCACCTTCACATTTCCCCCCCCCTGCAGATAAGCCGCGAGTAGTCGCACACCAAGATTATGGCTCGGGTACGTCAGGAGGACAAGTGGTGATCCATAGGAATCTGTACTATGCAGCAATTCCTAAGTAATCGTCATCATCTGTGGCTTGACCATACCAAATCATTGAATTTTCCATGCCTTTACACACTACCACTGTATCTCACCATAGCACTGCTCTTAGCACACTGTTGCTATTCCATATTTAATTACGTTTAAGCATGCCAGAATCACAGCAAGCCAAAATTTTGAAAGTATGGCAACATTTGTCAAAGTACGAACTAGGTTCCAATGTTGTGTTGTCCTCTAAAAAGGAGTATTTATAATCACAAGTTTTATAGTATTATATTATAAGAAATAATTTTCCATTTTAAACCATTCTTGTAAATCTTTCTGTAGTGCATTATATTATAAAAAATTAGGTACCATCCTCCTAGCACTTTAAGGGTTTTGAGACACACTCGACTGGGTGGGAACCTGTTACTACTCTGCCTTAAGCTTTGTGGCTTCAGGTACTCTTCTCACTAATGGCATTACCTCAGATGTAACCTTTCACATTAGCGTCTGGATCGGGAGGTCCCATTAGATCTTAGCGCTTTGTTTCTTCCCATCACTTGGTTGTTCATCCGAGTGCCTGCTTCCTACAGGTTCCTGGTTGTCTCATGGGATTTTTTTTGTGTTGTCTATACTTTTTGTTCTGTCTGGTGTGGTTTAGACCTGTTTCGCATGCTCTAATGCATGTTCTTACTGTATATTGCCGTGATTAAAGCATCCATACGGTCTGTTAGTCCTGCATTTTCCAGTCAGGTCCATAAACTATTAAGCATTGACAAAGTTACTGTTATTTTAGCTTTCTGCCACATTACACTGGATATAATAAATACAAGCTCAAAGCAGAGACTACGTGTTCATTTAAGGATACTATATGGCCAAAATACGTGTTCATCTACTGTACCTCCAAGGAAATAATTCATTTCGCAGTTGGTTTCCACAGTTCTGACTGGAACCGTTACCTTTTATTCCTTTTTACAACAGTTTCATTTAGAGTTGCATGGACTATTATTAATTACTCAGTGAAACGATGGCTTGCTTCACTGACAGCAACTGCTCTTGGGACTTCACACACAGATTCCAAATGCAGATGCCATACAACAAATCTAGACCATACCTGTGAGTGGAGAAATGATGGAATAACACAACTTGTGATGGAGCAGGTGAGGAGCCAACTGTCCAATTAGGCTTGCTCCTTTAACAAGAGGGACACGCCACATATGAAGTGCTTTATTCTCACACTGTTGTGACGACCTTATTTGGACGAGCGTCCCCTTAAAGCAGAAGGTTTGCACTTTAATGCTTAATTTCAGCTCCAATATACTGCTAAAATATGGCTTAAAGAATAAAACTTTGTCCATGTGTGCTACGGATCTGACTGTGTATTTCATGTATCTATCCATGTCGTCTCCAGCCTGCCCTTTTCTTGGCAGCACCTAACAGCTGTGAGAATTTTAATGTAAAGATAATTGGAGGGAGTTTAGGTAATGATCAATTGATTGCAGCAAATATGAGGGCTATTCAAAAGTGAGGATCCTCACCGTGCCATACTCAAGTGTGTACTCTACAGACACCGTGGGACCAGGAAGTTTCCCTTTCTTCCTGACCAAGACAAAGCCGATTCCTAATCTCTGGGCCAGAAGAGGTCCAAACAGAAAGCCACGGGCATCCAGACCTGCAAAACAATTAAGTAATACAATTGATAACATTAGGAATATTATCTAAAAATAAATGAATTCATCCTTTTTTTTATTGCAAAATAAAGTCCCTTTTTTTTGCAAACGTAAAGTCATCACACAGATTTCAATCTATTGCTGAACAGCAGCTTTGTAATTTCTGGGGATTCCTTCTGGATGTTAGCATTGACCCTGATAAAAGAGACAGGGAGTCCATTTTATCCTGTTTACACAAATAATAAAGTCAAAATACGCAAAATAAAGTCATCATTTCAAAAGGATCAATTTATTTGGCTATATGGCACAGGCATATTCCAGGTTTCAAATTGTGAAAGAGTGGTTCTGGGGACATGAGGATTGTTTGCTGTAATCAAAGCTAAAGATGACTGAATGAAATCTTTGAGTGTGTCCAGGCAGTGCGCTATAAAAGCCAGAATCTTAAAAAATAAAAATAAAAAAGGAGAAAAAAAATGGTGGTGAGTTGATACTTAATGGGTTTAATTACCTTGCACTGGATGTTGAACAGCATTAGCCATAAAATGATTTTCCAAAGTGGTTTACAGGCAGCCGAGATGTGCTGGATTAGCTGTAGATTGCAACAGTCTGGAAATCAGCTCTTTAATTTGAAGGCAAACTGCTCTTTAGACAAATTCTTGACATTGCCAGGGCTAGTCAAGTTTATAAGGGCTAGAAATGAGCATAAATCTTTCATAAGTTATTAAAAGGGTGAAGAAGTGACCTTGCCATTACAATAACTGCTCTGGAGGGTATGAAACTGTTCGAACTGGCTTTTAAAGCTCATAAAATAATCCAGCAAAGGCACATTATCTTTCTGCTAATGTGTATAATCATTTGTGTCAGAATGAACTACAACTGTGAGCTGTGCATTTAACAGCTATTTCCTATAAAAGGCCGCAATAAATGAAACCACAGAAATGCAGAACCAATTGAACGGCTTCAAGGCCGCAATGTCACTTAAGCAAGGTCGCATGATGAATTATTTTAAGCTAAATGTCTGCACATCAACCTTTGATTAGAGAAAGCTACATATTTACATTAATGATTAAACAGATGTTTGTGCGCAAATGTCTAGATGGTTCGGCACACGTTCACCAAAGATGAAGTGTTTTTTTTTTTTTTTCCAATTCTGTAAAAAAATAAAAAATAAATACTGCTTTAAATTACACTTTAACAATGAAGTATTGAACATTTAATTTAACATTGGAAATATTTATTGTTTTTATTTAAGATTATGGGTAAAATGAATTGCTTTAAATTCTGTAAATAATAAATGGCAAGCAAAATTATATATTTGTCCCTCTTTCTTTATAAAACAATATATAAATCATGATTTGATTTAACTATGATTTTTGTGATTTGTTACACATAGTACTGGATAATTATTCACATTAAAAAAATATTGAAATACAGACCTATGCAATTATTTAACAGCAAATGGCTGCAATTTATTATAGGCAATATTTTTTATAGGCATAGTAAGGAAATGATGTAGAGTTAGTCAATAATTTGTGTGTGTGTTGTTTTTATATATATACTTTGGTGGCAATACAATAATATTGACAAACATCCTCTTAATGAGATCATTAATTCACTTATTTACTGTTGGTCAATATAAAATTGTACATCAACGGCAATTGCAATATACGTAAAAAAAAAAAAAAAAAGTCATGTTTTTTTGTTGTTTGTTATATGTATTAATGAAATTTTTCAAACCATGCAGCCCTAATTACACCCCTAACTGATATATGATGTGAGTAGGGTTGGTATCGTTTTTTTTTCTTTTTTTTTTTTTCCGATACCAGTGCCGAATCGATATTTTTGAACCGGTACCGGTGCCTGAACCGATACTTTGCAAAAGCCACAAAATGATGGTGGGTGACTCAAGAATACATTTTATTGAACAAAAAATTAAATGCTTAAAATTGAATATATTAAAAGTTTAAGTACTGGCTGGAAAGCCATAATTATAAACAGAATCAATGTTACATTAGTATTTTACAAATCGTTTGATCATTTGTTAGCCTGAATGCAAGATTTGCATTTTGCAGTTAACACTACATTAGCCTACCGATAACCTGCAGAAAGGCTGCTGTCGTCATTATAATCGGTGAGACTCCTTTTTGCTACGGTTGGTATGACTGGGGTTGGAGTCGTCCACACCGATAGTGGCAGCTGTTGTCTGTAAGCTGTCAAACACGGTGAGTCCCTCTGTCTGCTTTTAACTTTATTCCGTGTGCTCTCACATGTTTCATTAGATTTGACGCGTTTCCCCCTTTATCGTAAAACATTTACTGCACGTCGTGGTGTCGGAATCCTTTCTTGTGAAATATAGCCACACTTTCGACCGTTTAGTTTTCGGCATTTTAACGAAAGTTAATTTAGCAAGTTAAGATAGCGGTAGGTCACCTGCTGCCGTCAGAGCGAGTGGAACGTTAGTTGCTGCGTTCACGCGCATCTCGGATGGTCTCATTTCCCGATGATTTGTGCTTTTAAATTTTTTTAATCTAATCTATTAACTTTTAATCTACAAAAATAAAATAAAATAAAATAAAATAACATTGCAGCAACTATGTTTTGGATTTGTATTATCAAAGCTTTCCGAAGTCCTTAAGATTGTTCTAATTAAGGAAATAATTTATTTTTCCGATCATTTCTGACACCCCTTGAATGCAGTATTTAAATTTTACTAGCGATCATGTGTGTTGATGAATCTAATGCTTATTACAACTGTGTCATCATCATAGCCCCAGAGCAAATATTTCAATCAACAGTTCAGACATTTAAGTGGCACCGAAATGAGGCACCGAAATTCACGTTCTGTTTCGGTCCGGTACATACCGGTTATAGAGGTACCGGTGTACCAAGTAGTTATGAAAAAAATAAAAAATGAGACCCCCCCCCCCACCACAAATACAGATATACAAGTCAGCATTAGTTAGTTAAAAATAACAATGCAAAATTTTGGGCTTATTAAAGTCTGAATGTGATCGGACAAAAAATGATATATAGTAATAATAATAATTATAAAAAAAGATTTTCACTTAGAAATCCATTTATTTTGCACCATGCCTAAAATGCAATGAGTATACATTTTACTCAATCACTTTGGGAAAAACTGCCATCCTGATGCTTAGAAGACACATTTTAAATGATGGACTGTCACCAACTGAATGCTGAATTACGCTGGAACTATAATATATCTAATTAGTAACATGCTTTTAGGCAAAAATGGATTATTATGCAGTTGATCATGATCAGGGCAGTAAGTGGCAAATCCAGATTCAGGTATATTGGGCATAATGTTGAAATGGGCACCGTGGACACAATGATAAACAGCAGTTGCTCTATAAACTTCATCAAGAACCCATGATATAGACAAAATGTATATATATAAAAAAAGATCTTCAAAACAAACAGTTTTGCTGGTTATATAAAGTGGATGAGAGAACTTGCCCTTCTGACACACCGTGCTTCCTTCAATCACATCACTCATGGATGAACTGGATACACTACAGTTTCAGGATTTTGTACTGCCCCAAGCTGTGAAACATGCATTTCCACCACTCCTCCTCAATGCCTTCAACACTGTAGTAACTCCTTCTGAGTCTGACCTCTAGGATCACCTCCACCCTGTTTAGACATGTGATCAACAAGGCTCTGACACGGTCATGGTTTCTTATGGTAGGAATTTAAAGCTTTCTTTAATTTTTTTTAATTTTGTTATAGAAAACAGTTCTTTTATCCCTCCACCTGCACACTATAACAGTCAAAACGTTTGATGCTCTAACCTCTCGTCAGCTTACCACATCTGATGTTTAGTGGTAACTGCTTCTTGTTTCATCTGAAAGCATGTGTGGTCAGTAGTATGTATCAGTATGCAGCAAACCGTGGAACAGTGGAAACAGATGAAATGTAATGGTCAGCATTACAAGACTGTGGTGAGACAACACGGAGCTTTACGTTCGCTTTATGAGTGCATTAGAAACCAAATCGTTTTTTTTTTGGTTTTTCTTTCCCGTACGGACGTTTAAATGAATCTCACAGACACCATATTTTGAGCTTCCTTTTTAGTGGTTTGGGCATGCATCCTTTCAGCCGAGTCAATCTTCTTATTTAATACAGCGTCCCACGGGGAAGTTTCCCTGTATCACTATTAAGAATGAGTGAACCTTGTAAATTTTTATCCTGTAGGGTGGTACTGGACTGTGGAATATGTTGTGTGGTAGTGTCACATCCAGGGGACATTCCTGATCGATACACAGTGTTCCTGGCATAGTCTTGGGATCCACCACAACCAGGCTAAAACAGCTACTGAAGAAGAATGAATGTATAGAGCACTTATATAATGCACTTATATAGCATAGAGCAGCAATGAGAGGCACTGAGGTCAGACCACACATACTACAGAGTGCTTCGTAATGCATCGTCTGCAATACCATATAAACAATCTCACAGGACAAAATGGAAAGGAAATTTAGACCACCACGACGAGAACAAGTAAATATACAGGGTGTCCCAAAAAAATTCTAATCATTCCCATAGTCTAACAACATAGCCAATTCTCGCTCAGATGATGTCAAATTTTAGCGGGAAAAAAAAAAAAAAGTTTAATGTATTACTTTTACTTTTTTTTTTGGCCACCACATTCACCTGACTTGACACTTTTCTGATTTTTTTTTTCTAGAGTTACTTTTTTTTCTATAGAGTTACCCCCCCACCCCACCCCATCTTCCAACAAGCTTAGAGGAACTCAAGCATCAAGAATAATTGAGACGCTATAGAATGTTACGCAAGATATGCTACAGCATGTTTGTTTGGAGCTGGTATACCGACTTGACTTAAAAAAGCAAAACAAAAGGATTGACGAGGGGTTAAATCAACAGAAAGTCGTTCTATATAGAAAGTTGAGTCCATCAGTTTTGAGGTTCACACAGTAAGAATAACAATAAAGCAATAGAAAGTGTGTTTGATGATGCGTTTCAAACGTAGGGCTGTTCACATTGCGCTCTTGGGGCAATGCCAGGTTTCTGGTATGAGTACTCAGTATTGCAGGTACCCAAATGGAAATACTTGTACTCTGTCCGAAATTAAAAATTGTATTAGAACATCCCTTGGATGAACAATTCACTCTGCATGTTGCATCTACACATTCTTTATTTTCTTCTCCTTAACCACTTTGCACAATGACGGTGAGCAGAAGTGTCTCAATAAGAAGGTGGTTATCTGAGTTACTGTAGTCTTTTTGTCATCTTGAATCAGTCTGAGCATTCTCCTTTGACGTCTCTCATCAACAAGTGGGTCCGTTTGAAGAACTGCTGCTTTAGTAGCTCAGCCATTCTATATATTCCATGCTGAATCAAGAAATCACTTAAGTATAACATGTTTGATAAAGTAAGGCATGCTAAAATATCTAAAAAAGCTTCAAAGTAATTAAAATACATCAGTCTGGATAAGGTTACAAAGCCATTTCTAAGGTATATATAATAACCAAAAATCACGCTATTTTGATTGTTGATGTGAACATTGTGTAAGGTTGCTGCGCCCTTATCTGCATGATTTAATGAACTGCATTTGACATAATGTGCTGATAATACCGACATGAGCGAGGTGTACAGATGTTCCTGATAAAATGCTTGGTGAGTACCGTTTGTTCTGTTCACTCTTAGGGAGTTTTCCCATCAGGGCCCTGGGATTGTTTTAGTGAACACTTGACTCCAAAGTCTGGTTCATTTCGATCAGTGAGTACCTATCGTACCACGCTCCATACCCGAGTCCGCTGAATAAGGTGGTCTCAAGAATAAAAGTGTCCTTGGGCACACATTGAATGGAAAACAGTAACCAATCGTATCTGAACTTGGTGAATGTCATCAGCGCTGCCTGTCTCCTCAGAAATCTCTGTGAGCAATATCATCCTCTGACTTACACATCCATAGCTGATAAAGTAGGATGGCACCAGAGTGTGTTACTCTTGACATTTCTTGGCAAAATATCAATAATAATAGTAATAGGCATAGTGCAACATATGTTAACTTCACTTCGTTCTCTTCTTTGCGTTTAATGGCAGCTCGCAAACCAAGAGCAGGGGGGTGGGAATGGGGGTGCGGTTGTTCCTGGGCACGGTACAAATCAATTGTACCTAATGTGAAAACGCAAGTACGCAGAAAATATGTACATGTACTGTACAGCGAAACCTCGGATTGTGAGTAACGCGGTGTGCGAGTGTTCCGCAAGACAAGCAAAAAATTTATATATTTTGACTTGAAAAACAAGCAAGTCTTGGTTTACGAGTACAGAATATCATGTAGCACGCATGTGCTTCTTGTTTTGACGTCGAGTGTCACGTGATCACAACGAGCCAATAGTTTTTTTCTTTCTTGTGCTGCGGAATTGTGGGTAATTGTCTCCCCTGCTCGGTCTCTCACTGGTATAATCAACATCCATGCATGCATGCATTATTTATTATAAAACTGTGACCACATGTGTGCATGTAAAGCATCTTTTATTTTGTGTTTGTGTGTGTGTACAGCGTGTGTGTACTGTTTATAACACACATGTCTGCACTCATGTAAAGCAAAAGCAAGTGTCAGATGTTTCTTGTTAATTTTCGTGAAGAGGCAGTGTTTCAGTGTGTGTGTTTAAGTCGTCCTGCACAGTAGTTCCTCCCCCCTCACAAATACAAGAGGAGGAAGGGTTACTCTGTAAGACTGGAAGATCCAGATCTGTCAGGATTCATTTTTACTTTTTTAAAAGGTAAAATGCAGATTAGTTTGTTTTATGTTTACTTTATATTTTGTATTAATTATTTTTATGTATTTATTTTTTTGGGCTGTGAAATGAATAAGATGAGTTTCCATTATTTCTCATGGAGAAATTATGCTTTGATTTACAAGTGTTTTGATATACAACTGCACTTCCGAAATGCATTATGCTCGCAATCCAAGGTTCCACTGTATATGTATTCTATAATACAGAAAGTATGTGTGCCAAAGAAGCTACTTCAGAAGTTTATGTAACATGAAAGTGACCAATCTTGTTTTTCTACAAATTTGAAGTTGCCGTTTTGGAGAGATGATTTAAAATGTGCCCCAATAAGGGAATTATACTGTCGCACTTCAAATAATAAATTAAAATGCAAATCATTCATATTTCTTCATGAGTATTGATACTAATTGGTGTAAGCTTCTAGAAGCATATGACCCTTAAAATGGTTGTTTAAATTAAAGCACATGCGAAATTAAGGATTTAAAAAAGTAAATAATAAATCTGTAGTGTCTGTAATCATGTCAAATTCATGTTGCAATTTAACAATTTTTACACTTTTTCAGGTTTATATCTTTTCATGCGAAATCTAAATGGGCCAAGTTTCATCTAAATGACAACTGAGACTATAGAAAGATTTGGGGAAAAAAAAGTTACAGACTACATAAAAGAACATGAAAAATATGTTTCATTTTATCCTGGTTGTGGAACAAATCATCAGAGTTTCCATTACTTCTTATGGGGAAATTCTCTCTGAGACTAAATGGCGTCGGAAATTCCCCGTGCTAATTAAAGCCGCAGTGATGTCTCAGTGTGCGAGATTCATTTACTTAGGCACTGACACAGTTTTTGAGACTTAGTCAAGTGGAATTATGTGCTTCACATTGTGTCAAAGGCGTACACGACTCACCTGGATTTAAGAACAAATCAGACTTACAAACAATCTCCCAGAATGGAACTTGTTTGTAAGTAGGAGACTACCTGTATTATGAAAAATGGTGCTATATGATCTGAAAATTCACCTTTTTTTTACCTACTGTATGTGAGACAATACCATGTTTTTGGCATGTCATCTCCCTACACAATCTCAACAATTTATTTAACCCTCATTTACTTTTAGCTTGAGCTTGAGAGTGTCTTACCCACAATGACCTGGGTTTGGGGGTAGTTTTGCTTGACATGCTCCTCAAACAGGTCTGTAACTGCAGCCAGGGCTTTGGGCTCCTTCAATATAGGGCAGATATCCCTGAAATTAAAGGAAACAAATTAAACACAGAAGACGTTACATTAGGTATATTTCCTCATAAATTAAATACAGGTGGAAATATTACATTTATGTCTATGAAGCTACTTACAAGCTATTGAAAATTAACTTTCAAACAGGGTTAGCTAACTCAACTAGCATTCCTGCTATCGAGCCTTTACTGAACAAAATTATTATTATTTTAAATTATAATTATTCTAATATACTTCAGTCCACACCCACCAGAACACAATACCCTTCCTGGGAAAATCATTAATGCTCCTTATGTGCTGAGAAACCAGCTCCAGTTTGTCTGCATGCGGACTGGCGGCCATGTTTAACGGTCTGTGAAGCCGGGTGCGTCTCAAACCGACACTCAGCTCCCTGTGTAGAGACAGCAGTTTCGGGTGTGTTCAAATCGCATTTTGTTGCAGCTCCTACAGCATACTGGTCCTTCTCAAAAAATTAGCATATTCTGATAAAGTTCATTATTTTCTGTAATGTACTGTCTAATGTCTAATGTTTATCAGTACATTACAGAAAATAATGAACTTTATCAGAATATGCTAATTTTTTGAGAAGGACCAGTACATGAAGCTCTTTGTATATTAACTGCAATAAGATTGATTTAATGGGGATAAAATGGAAGATAAGTTAGAAGACTACATTTAAATCCCATGATGTGGCAGTTTAACTTTAAGTGGTGTGACAAGACATAATTTAATCTGTAATAATCCTAATCTGTGGTGGCACGGTGGTGTAATGGTTAGCACTGTTGCCTTGCAGCTCCTGGGTTGAGAGGTTGACTATGAATGTTCTGTTTCTGAAACCATTTCTGCTTCTGATTTTGAACACCTGCTTTTAAAGGTGGGATGGCAAATCATGCATCTATACATAACAGTCAACTTAAAATATTACACATCACTCCGGTTATGTAATGCTAAAAAGAAGTGAAATTACAGGTATTTGCTCTAGAATGTATAAATTTCCTAACACATTTGAGGAACATGCACCTATACAGTATGTCAGTAAGCTAAATCATTAACCTTAGTCATTACCTAGATTACCTGTGACATCCATAGTTACCAGCTACTTGAACATTATCTCCATCACCTTTAGACCTTTTGGGAGATAAAATGTTATACAATGTTTAGTGTGTCGTATCAAAAACGCAAACTCACAAGCTCCATTTACACACCCTGTCTTATAATTGTTTTATACTGTCTTCTAAATCAATTTAGAATAAAACACAAATGAGAGAAATAAATGGGAAATGGGAAAAGGGAGAAAAATATCCTTTATTCAATAAAAAAAAAGAAAAAAAAAGGTTATAATTATCACATTATCCTACGAAAGTTCTCAGTGCATACAGGACATATACTTCTTACACTTGAGGTACGAACATGCCCCAGAGAAAACACCCACAAAGACCATGACTCCAATTCATTCCGAATAGCCTGTTAACTGAGAGCAGAGAATCCAGAGAAAAGTAATGTAGAGATAAAATCAACTTGTATATGGTTGCAGAACAAAACCTATTTCTCAGATAATTATTAGTATTTATGTAAACTTTTTAGGAATTTTGACAGGATCAGATATCTGTATCAGATATAAAGAAGATGACGCCTTCACTAGCATTGGCAACTTTTTCTTTTTTTTAATCCTCTTATTTTTGGCCAGATCAATTACTGAGGTAGTCAGCTAGGTAGTCTCAGGTTTCATTGACAAATTGCATAATTTGTGCAAGCTTAATGTGTTAATGGACATGCAAGAAGTAAATAAAGACAATATTAATAGATTTGTCATTATTACAGTATGTAATGTATTTGTTTCTTACTTTTCATACTAGATTAACCCGCATTTAAGCATGTCTAAAAGTGTTTGTTTAAAATAATAAATTCTAATTATAATATTATAAAATGAGTTTAGAATGTTTAAAGAGGCCAAAGTGTTGGTCAATCTGACAGAGGACTGACCCAGAGAACAATAGCTAGGAATATTGAAATTCCCCTTTCTATTTTTCACAGAATTATATTTCAATGTAAAGAAAAGATTAAAACATTAACGGATCAACAGCAATGTATTCATAATGTGTCAATATCTAATAAATCCTGGTGCACATGGGTGCTTATTTACTTCTTGCATGTCTGCATATATTACTTTAAAAGGAAATAAAGGAACATTCTTTGATACCGTGAATGGAGTACGCAAGCCTACAGTCAGTGGTGCAACATGGGATATCACTAAATGGCAAATGGTATCAGAATTTTGTCCTAGCATTGTGCATTTGTCCACTGAGATATACTGTAGCTAAATCATCATTTACTTTAGGACATCAAATTGAGACACGGCCTTGAAGTTTTCACAGCCGACTAACTAATCAGTCGCTATGGCACATGACAAAGTTGGAGCAATAAAATGAAAAAAACCTTAATGGCAACCCAGGTTACTACAGCCATTACTAAAGATTGTTAAAGAGTGTTCAAGTCAAACTGGGACTTGTGATGACATTTCTTATGAATGACGGTGCAAAACGAATCGACGTTTACCAAAGACTTCAAGTAGTCAATAGTCCCAGTTTGACTTGAACGCCCATAAAATAAACTCTATAAAATTCTTAAATTACAAAACTTTATTTGTTGTTAGATTGTTTATTAGATCATACGTTTATTTAAATCATAAGGGGAAAAAATAACATTAAATTGTCAAAATAAACCTAAAGTTGAATTTTTAAAAATGATAGAGACTTTTAAATTCAACTAAAAGTAATTAAAGAACTTGAACACCTATTATGATTGCATTCAGAATCTGTAAACAAGAAACATACAAAAGGATGAACACTGCAATGCTTAATTGTTTGGTTTGTCCAGCTAGGAATTTCACTTTATTACAGAATTAGACATGCTGTATTTATCAGTGGGGCCAGTCACATTTCCATGGCTGGGACGGTGGTGGTGTGAGACACTTCCCCAACTTCTCACATCCTGGTGGAGCCCAATTCTGTCAAAAAAAAAAAAAAAAAAAAAACACAATTAAAAATGATCAATAAACCACTGTTATGCCTATTCTACCAATGTTAACCTTATTTTCCAGCCTGCTGTTTTAAAATTGGACACTAGGGGTCACTGTTGCTACATCTTAAATGTGTGTGCAGCCTGCAGCACTGCACCTACCCTACATTAACCAGGCATACCACATCTCAAAGGAAAAGGTTCCCTCCGCTGCAGAGCTGCAGATACCAGCTTTTCTTTATTTACACTAAAATATGTAGAGAAGATAACAAAAAGAAAAAGTTACGCAGCACTGGGGTGAAAGGTGAGCGAGAACAAAGAGCTGTGGAGAAAAAATCTAATTATCGAGCATCTCTGTACAACAAATGAAACGCATTAGAATAAATAAAACAGCTTCAAGATGTCGACAGAGAATAATGTTAATAAGCAGAATAATGAACAGAAAAAAAAGTTAATATCTGAATCCCCTGCATGCCTAATTAATGGATAGAAAGGGAATATTCGCACGGGGGCGAAGCAATTCACAGACCAATTGTTCTTCCTATAGTTCTATAGGGTGTGGATTTCTCCTTGTGAGACAATACCATGTGAGAAAGTACAGTGTTAGATCTGATATCATTTAGAGCTCTTGAAAAATGGTGTGATTATTAGGGACGCACTTCAGAGAGGTTTACAGACGGACAGATCATGGCTGCTTCACTTGGACACTTTTAAATGAAAGTACATACTGTAAGTAATGAAGTAGTGATGTGTTATAAAAAACATATACATTGTATAATAAATTATGTCTTTTTTTCGTGAATCTGAACACGCTTAGAAAGCAAGCCTGACGGGTCGTTAGGAATGAAAAGACAGCAGTGAGAAAATGAGTCGAAGGTGAGGCAGGGAGGAGAATATTAAACGCCCTGATAAAAGGGGCTCGTCTCACCATCACTGCCAGATCACACATGTTCAACTGTGGCTCTCCGGGAATGAGCGTCTTCTTATGCTGCTCCACTACAGCATTGATACGTCTTTGAACTTCCAGATATTCCTTCGACAGGACGCTGGGAGAAAGAGATCGAGAGAGAGAGAGAGAGAGAGAGAGAGAGAGATGAATGTGGGGGAGGGGAAAACAAGGAATGTACCTTGCGGCATGAACAAAACCAATCATACACATGCCGAAGCGGGGCAATCACACCGAGCCATCAATTCGTCCACGCTCACATATACACAATTACACGCACACACACAAAGGGAGGCTCTGAAAGAGCTGGGCTCTTCAGTAAAGTCAAGGACACTCAAGCTATTACTTCCACCTCACACACACACAGCCCAGTGAATGGTTATATACTCGAGATGAACAGGAGTCAGGGATGACAGTGCACACACAAAGCGGAGGACAAACAGGGTCAGTGAAATGCCTGAGGAGCAAACACCATTAGCCTTACACTAAACCATGTGATGCAAATTAATCCAACATGAAATAACACAACTGCTAAATTAGTTTATTATTATTAATTATTTGACCATAGTATGATTTTCTGAACTCAAGACACAGCCTCCAACAGACAAAGCTATATTTCACGTGATTACGACAGAGAGTATAACATGAGACCTTTGCAGTTGCTATTTAGTCTTACTTAATCTACTTATATATAATTCAGTTGCAAAAAATGAAACAAAACAAAACATCCCTGCAGACAATGAAAAGTGATGAAAGGTGAATTCTGACGTTTGATTCCCGGCTTTAAAAAGGTCAATTTATTGGCCAGCATCAATCAAAGAAAACAACTAAGGAGACTGCTGCAATTACTGCCTACAACTCCTTATTATTAAAAACTGAAGGGATGGAAAGGAATGTGGTCGTCACTTTATCAAATAGAGTTTGTTTAAATGCCTGGTGAAGTTGAATCACTAAAAAAACAAAAAAACAGTCAAAGTTGATGTCAAAGTAGAAATCACAGCTCGTTGATGTTTAATAGTGAAAGTAAGACACACACACACACACACACACACACACACACACACACACACACACACACACACACACACTAAACAGTTTGTGTGGTCATAAGAAAAGCACTTGTTAACGAGACTAATCATGAAAACAGCTTCACTTTGCTATTGAGCATAAACATTGGACTTTGGAGAAATGGAAAAATTCATGTGGTGTGATGAGTTTCACACTGATGCTATTCCAGAGTGGTGTGTGTGTGCGTGTGTGTGTGCGTGTGTCAGGGTAAGAAGGGAAGCTCATGAAGTGATGCACCCATCATGCACAGTGCTCACTATACAAGCTTCTGGAGACAGTGTTATAATCTGGTGCTGCTTCAGTTGGTCTAGACGTTACGTGGCAAGAAAATGGCGTCAGCTGACGACCTGAATGTACTGAATGATCAGGTTTCACATCTATGGAGTTTTTCTTCCTCATTTCTAATTAGGACTCTAATTGTGAAAGTGTGATTCTGGGAAACTGGGTTTGAAAATGGGAATTTAAAACTTACAAACATGAAGGTGTGTAAAGAAGACATCTTTAAATTGGGAAAATGTTGCTTCTTCCTGATATTTCTACTATAATTCATGGAGTTCTGTAGTTGATACAATATAACAATATTAATGTTCTAATCCGTCTATAGTATTACAGGCTATTAAATATTTCTATTGATTCAATACTAAATATTAAAAGTAATAAAAGAGTAAAAGTACACAACATACTCATCTTAAAACTATACAAGTATTCGTTTTTCTTCCTATTGAGTGTGAGATGGGCTCCTTAATGCTGGACACACACTTACACACTACAGTGGGGACCCCACTGGTCTCTGAGAATTGCTGTCCTTGATAAGACCTGTAGAGTTAATGGCCTCTTCAGATCATGTGTGTGTGTGTGTGTGTGTGTGTGTTTGAGGGAGAACACACATACACACACACATACACACACACATACACATACACATACACATACACATACACACACGCATGCATACGCACACACACGCATGCATACGCACACACACGCATGCATACGCACACACACGCATGCATGCATACACGCACACACATACGCGCACACACATACGCGCACACACATACGCGCACACATATACGCGCACACATACACACACAGACACACACAGTACAAATATCACCACAGCAATTATGCCCTTAATACACTGCCAGGCCGCACCTGTGTCAGCACCACCTCCTGATTGGCCCCCAGGGAGTTTGAGCGTGCGTGTGCGCGGGGTGAAGGGTCAATTAGAGTAACCCCGGGCTCAGTCCGAATCACACCTTCACTCAGAGCAATCCAGCTCCCCCCTAGGGAGCACAAGCCTTCCACCACACACTAACACCTGCTCCTCAATCGCCTCCTGGAGAGACGCCCCATCCCAACACTAACCGATAATGATGAGTCGACTTATTGCTCTGAGCTCTGCTGGTAGATTCAGTGGAACATCACGGCACAGACACTCATGATCGGCTTAGCAGGAAAAAAACTGAGGGGATATTATCGAGATCGACACTAAAAAAATGTTAAATGCTACCATTCTCATATGAATGTTATAGTTTTGATGATCAAATTGTCCAGAGAATATTTTTGTTTCCAATATTCGGTGTAATGTGTATATCTTCTAAGATGTGATCAGAGAACATGTTATCCAAAACATGAACCAAAGCTAATTTCTACCATGGAACACTAGGAAATGGTGGCACAGTTGCGTAGTGGTTAGCGCTGTCGCCTTGCACCTCTAGGTCCTGGGTCCGATTCCCGCGTCAGGTCTATGTGCGTGGAGTTTGTTTGTGTTCCCCGTGCTTCCTCCGGGTACTCCGGTTTTCTCCAACAATCCAAAGACACACCGATTAGTCTAACTGGTATTCCCAAATTTACATTTACATTACATTTAGGCATTTGGCAGACGCTCTTATCCAGAGCGACTTACAAAAAGTGCTTTAAAGTTTACATCACTGGATAGATGCTTACACTGGGTTACTAGGTTAATAACTAAATGCCATTAGTCAAACACAACTGGGAAGACTTTTTTTTTTCTTGGTGGGGTCAAACTCTGGCAGAGTCTCGTGGCACATTTGGTGACATGCCTGTTTTTTTTTTATCACATTGCATTTTAATTTTTCGTCTCATAAATTACAAAAATTTTAATGTGAACTCTTGTTAAAACAGGCGCTTTGTTTACAGTACAGTAGATGTCATCAGAAAGTTCACTAATAATGCACCTCCCTTGGTGCGGTACATCTTATACCTTAAACTCAGAAACTATAGGCTCTGAATCAATAATTAACGCTGCTATATTTATTTATGCCAAGCGTCCAGCTGAAAGAACAAAAAAAAAAAAAAAAAAGTGCGCTGTCAGCATGGTTTGTTAGCATCGTTCAAGCCAACAGTTTCCCCTCCGCAACCGCAGTGGCATAAATTATAATAACGCTGCATGCAAATGCAGGTCTTTGATTTATAATGCATGACACCCAAGGGGCAGGGGTATTGCTCAGGTGTCACCACACTGATTAGTGATTCACAACCCCTCTCCAACACACACACACACACACACACACACACACACACACACACACACACACACACACACACTCCAAATACTCTATTGTAAAAGTGGCCTATTAAAACAAGTACTCACATGAACAACACAAACTTGCACAACAGAATGGACAAATAAAAGTAGCCAACCCCTCTCTCATGCACAAGCGCACACACACACACACACACACACAAAGACAAGGGAATTGAGCTCAAGAGACAATCAAATACCTCTGCCCTTTCTCTCTGTGTGGAAATTGAGCAATTCAGTCGGGAGTATTGATTGGAGACTGAAACGCTCGTAGGAAGCAGATGAGGCCTGAGCTGCTTGCAACATTAGCCTCAGGGCTTAGGATTTCAATGCAGGGCGACAGGGCCACTGAGTGCGCGCAGGAGTGGGTGGATGTACACAGGGGCTGTGTCCAGGGACAGATTTCACCAGTTAATTGTCCTAGTTAGTGTGTTTTCCCTGCCAGTGCAGTGATAACACGCTCACCCATCATTCTCTTCCACAAAAGGCAGCATGATTTTCATAATAACACCGTGTCCAATCCACACATGAAGGGGGGTCTTGAAGACTGAATGTGTGATCGCTAGATCATAGATTATGTTCGAAATAAAACCCCTAAAGAAAAAGAAAAAAAAATCTGGAAGAGGTCAGCATTAAGGTGTGGTGGATAAATCTGACGTCCATAAACAACTGTGTTAGTTCGTGTGTTGAGCTAGAGTGTATTAGGATATGATGCACTGAAATGCTTTGTCTTGGAATGTTGCGTTGTGTGTTATGTGGTGTGCAGTGTTGAATTGTGTTGGGCAGTATTTAACTGTGTGGACACGCCGTTCATGTGTTTAACTGTGTGGAGACGCCAGGCAGCGTTTAACTGTGTCAAGACGCTGGGCAGCATTTGATGGTGTTAAAACCGCCAGGCAGCGTTTAACTGTATCGAGATGACGTGCAAGTTGAATCACTGCGTTAAGACTTGTAGTGTTTAACTGTGTTGGGAGGTTTGTGCAGCATTTAACTGTGTTGAGACGTCAGCCAGTTTTTAACCGTGTGAAGTCTTGCAGTGTTTATCTGTGTTGAGATGTTGTTCAGTGTTTAACTGTGTCAAGACGTTGGACAGCCTTTAACTGTGCTAAGACTGCAGCATTTAACTGTGTCAAGATGTCGCGCAGTGTTTAGCTGCATTAAGACTTGCAGTGGCCCTGTCATGCAGTGTTTAACTGTGTCGAGACGTCGGCCAGCGTTTAACTGTGTCGACACGTCATGCAGCGTTAACTGTGTTGAGACGTCGGCCAGCATTCAACTGTGTCGAGACGCCGGTCAGCGTTCAACTGTGATGAGATGTTGTGCAGCGTTCAATTGTTCATTTTATCTGTGCCGAGACGTCATGAAGCGTTCAACAGTGCCGAACTGTGTTGCGATTTCGTGGCGTACTGAACTGTGTTAGGATGCTGTACAGTGTTAAATGCCACACTGGTTATATTTAGTATTCTATGAGGTGTGCTGCGCGTTGTGCATGTATAATTAATTGTGTTGCTCAAGACTATACTGGCATGTGAGGCATTATATTTGAGAGTCCCAAATTGTGTTAATCTATGTTCAGTTCAGTTCAGTTGAGTTGAAGCAATGATGTTTTGAATTGTGTTGTCACTTGTGTGTTGAATTGTATCACTCTGAGCTGTGCTGGGTTGTCCTGCGTTAAAGCCTAATTTGAAAGTCTTGCATTCAACAATGCTTATCTGAGCTGTGTTTAATTGTGTTGCTATGTGTTGTGTTGTGCTGTGCTGTGTTGGAGAGGATTGGAGGTGTGTGTGCGTTCAGTCAGGCTCTACATCATCTTAAGTGGCTCTTTAGGTAAAGACTGAGATTAATGAACACTGAGAATGTGGCAAGAAGGTGGGAGAGAGAGAGTCAAAACCAGTGCAAGGGAACTTCAAACACACACATGCACGCACACACACACACCGCATGAGCTGCAAGGGTTAAACTGTGACACTAGATGAACGCCTTCTGAAAGGCAAATAAATTCTGGAGTGCTCCACACGGCTATTGATTTTTTCGGAGAATCTCTTTTCTCCCCCCTTACTCGAGTCCAGTGGAGCAAAAAAAAAAAAAAAAAAAGGGATGGAGAGATCAAAAACAACATTAATGTTTAATTATTCCATCTCTCTTTGAGAGAGAGAGAGAGAGAGAGAGAGAGGGCAGAAATGGGGGGGGGTGGCTGAGGGTGGAAAAGAAAGAAAGAGAGGAGGAGGAGGAGGAGAAACAGGACAGAGAAAAACATGATGGTTGAAAAGCGAGAAAGAGAAAGAGGAAAAGAGAGAGAGTTGTGGATATGAGATTCCTTTACAAGATAAAAGAAGAGCTGAATGTAGGAAAATGCGAGACAGAGAGAGAGAGAGAGAGAGAGAGAGAGAGAGAGAGACAGAGAGAGAGAGAGAGAGAGAGAGAGAGAGAGAGAGAGAGAGAGAGAGAGAGAGACAGAGAGAGAGAGAGAGATGCTCAGGTTAAATGAAAGGAAAAAAGAAAGGTTGTGCGTGTGTGTGAGATGAAGTGAGTGAGACAGATAGAAAGAGAGGCAGGCCGTAGGGATTTCAACAGCCTGAGGGCCAAAAGGCTAATCCGACTGACAACAAGCAAATAAAGGTAGATCGAGCCCAATAGTCCTGGGTGGGAGGTTGAGGGCAAAACCCTCTGCACTCTTCTCCGCATCACAGACGAAGCTTTTTTTTTTTTCCTTTTTTTTTTTTTTTGGACATAACAATTATGACCCCTCCTTTCACTTGAAAACCATTTAGCATTCTACACTCATAGTTTTTTTTTTTTTTTTTGTGAGCCCATGACCACAGGAGTGTCCATTAATCAGTGCCTGCTTCCTGCTTCCAGCTCCACCACGACAATTTGTCTTAGACTTTTATCCAGCAGCTCGCGCACATGCAGATAACGATCTTTTAGGGTGCTGTTTGCAATCACAAAAAGAGCCGTTTAATCAGCCTCCCTCGGAGCGTGCAGATCAATCTGGATCAGTATCGATCGGACACATTCAGATTCGCACTCTTCCTCTTCCACCACCTCCATCTCCTTCTCTTTTTTCAGCAAGCGGCCGTGAACCGAGGCAGACAAACAAGGCAGAGACTGGAGGGATGAAACCAAAGACCTCCATCACCACCACGCCTAAGATAAGATGCTGAAAGAGGGTCTAGGTTAAACAGTAGGTTCGTAAATTCCACTACAGTTCTCGTTTTCCTAGTCTAAACTAATAAACCGACGCCTGTAATTATAACAATTACTACTGTGTTGTTTTACTTCACAGTCATTGTTCCAACACAAGGTTGTGTGCATTTCTTTTTCGCATCAAAAGTCAATAAAGCCCAAACTTTTCTTCCCTCTTCATGAATCCTAGTAAATTTTAAACACTTTTATGTTTCATCCAGTCATTACACTCATTATAGAAACATTATATTCAAATATACTATATTGCTAGATTAAACGTACGAGTGTTAAATGTGTTGTGCATCACAGAGCATTTATATGGTAATGAAGTCATCATTTTAGGTAACAATCAAGTTAATACATTTTCCCGCTCAGACTGTGCGTTTGTTAGCGGTTTGTGATCACTTGCTTTAGATCTTTGCCTGTTCACTGTGAACTGGTGCGACACGATCCATGGAAGACTTTGCAAATGTCGAATGTACAGTACAATACCATAAAGCCTGAAACACATCCGTAGCTTTGCTGAAACGGGCTCCGTGTGTATTCCATCTGTGTGTTCAATAATTTTGATGAGAGTACTGAAATCTTCACAGGTAAGAATTTTGGCGTAATCAGAAGCTGTGAATTTGGTAATATTTGTGTTCTATTCACTAGAGGCAATGCAGGTAGTCCCCGAGTTAAGAATTTCTGCAGATACGAACAAACCGCGGTTCTACGAACATTTCCAGATGTGAGCAAATCGCAGAAGTAGCTCACGTGTATTGTGCAAAAAATAGACACTGCAGTGCAGCAGATACCGATATTTACAGTGTGTAAGTGAATGTATAAAATGTCTAAAGTCTGTTATGTTATATATGTGTGTGTGTGTGTGTGTGTGAGAAATGAGTCAGCCTCGCCGGTTTCAATGAATCATTAGGTTCTGCACAGGAAACAGAAATAAGCGGTTCATCTCATGAGACTTTTAGTCCGAGTCGTTCGTTCTTTTTGTCACGTGACTCTCATAGACGCTATGCAGTGCATTACACAGGAAACAGAATTGCGCATAGAAGTTAATACCATAAAAGAACGAACGACTCGGACCAAAAGATATGAGAGATGAGCTGCTCATTCTGTTTATCAAATGTCCTTAGCTGCATTGTAATATTTTTTTTATTACTGAAACTATAGCCAAAATTTGTATATGTAGACGTGTTGGAGTGTGTTTATTGAATTCTTTTTTTTTTTTCAATTTGATTTTATTTCTGATCAAAAGAATGGAATGAACTAAATGACTCAAAAAAGATTTGTTCATTTTGATGAATGAGATTCAAAGAACCGAGTCACTAAAATGATCCAAACTTCCCATCACTACAGATTTCACAGGCCAATACAGTGGAAAACTGCTCTGAGACAAAATGTCGTCCGGGATTCACCATCAAATGGATTGATACGTTTTACACTGTATATTCGTATCAAAAGACATATAAAACTCCCTTTGTCTGACTTAAGAAGAAATCCAACTTACGAACGTTCTCACGGGACGGAACTCTGGGACTACCTGCATACTATCTGTACTAAGCATGATAAACAGTACAAGTGGTGGTTTGTTCATGAGGAAATGTTCATGTTCAACACTATGTAGCGTACGTTACAGCTTGCAGCTCGGTAGTGCTGAGGTGTGAAACTGGAGCTTCCAATCAGCAGTCCAACATTAACCCATTTACCGGTCGTCCTGTAGGGTGGTAGGGGGTCTGCAGGCTATTCCGTAAACCTTAGGGCGCAACCCATTCAAATACTCATTCAAATACTAGGGACGATTTGGAAACACCAATCAGCCAACATGTCTATGATAGGAAACCCAGCAAGCACAAGGGAAACATAAAAACTCCACGCACACACGAAATTAAAATCCCAGCCCTGGAGGGTTGCGTTCACATTATACATAAAGTACATCGTCTGACACCTACAGTATATGACTGTCTGTGAGCAATGCCCACACATATTCACAGATGCGTGTATGTAGGCATGTACAATAAGGCCTTACTCGATTGGTTGTTTCTCTCCTGGGTCCCTTCCCAAATGGAAGATGAGTGGCTGCATGGTGTGCTCCTTTTGAATGTGATCGGTGACCCCAGGAACCTCCTGACCAGGACAAAAGTTTATACCCTGCGAGAAGGAAAATGTGTTAGCATAGATTAACACCAGAATGGGAGATATTTCATCTGGTATAAGCAACGAGCAAATTAAAATCAAGTGTTCTTGGTTAAGTCAGGGGAAAACATAAAAATTCCAGCAAATACATTCATGATCATAAGTGTTTAGACAGTATCAAAATTTTTGTATTTTTGCCTGTGTCTACAACCACAAGAGAGTGTAGACTTTTAGCTTTCATTTATGGGGTTTAACAAAAATATTGCATTAACCTTTCAGGAATTGCGGCATTTTGCATTGATTGATTGATTTTTTTATTTTTTTTTTTAAACAGAGTCCATCCCAGGCTCAAAAGGAATTGGCTGATAAGACAGTTTGATGGCCTGATTCTTTGTAACAAACTAAGGAGATAATTAGTCCAAAGTCAATTTGCATTTTGTACCTGTACATGGGAACTCTCAATATCCTTAGGAAGATAACTTTAGGGAGGGGCCAAATCAACAATATTGTACATTCTAAAAAGACTCAGCAACACCAAAATGGTCTGGAAGACCACACAAGACAACTAAACGTTCCTTGGTGAAAAAGGAACCCTAAGTCAAGAACACTCTGGTGGAAGTAGGTGCATCATTGTCAGAGTCTAAAATCAAAAGATGCCTCCATGAATGTAAATACAGAGGGTTTAACCTCCAGATGCAATCCACTGATAGAACTTGAGAACAGAAAAGGCCAGATTAGTCTTTGATAGGGTCTATCAAAGGGATGAAACCAAGAGGAACTTGTAGCAGAATGATTGAAAGAAGAATACGTAAAGGCTCATTTTTCAGAGCATATCAGATCATCGGGTGGCTCAGAGATGAAGGTGTTGGACTACTGATCCCAGGTCCCAGGTTTAAACTCCAACACCACCAAGTTGCCATTGTTGGACCCTTGCGCAAGTTCAATTCAATTCAATTTCATTTGTATAGCGCTTTTAACAACTGACATTGTCGCAAAGCAGCTTTACACAATCAAAAGAATTATTGAAGTTTGTATGAGAACATGTATGAATTAAAATGATAAGATTGTCCCTGATGAGCCAGCCGAGGACGACCGCAACAGTGGCAAGGAAAAACTCCCTGAGATGGTAATAGGAAGAAACCTTGAGAGGAACCAGACTCAACAGGAAACCCATCCTCATTTGGGTAAAACGGGTAGCAGGGATTGATCTGCATCATACTGTGTGAAACTGGAAGTTCAGTATAACAGGAGATGTGTTTAAGTTACAGTTCAAGTCGTTCTGGATAAGGGCGTCTGCCAACTGCCAAAAATGTAACGGTGACATCATTTGTTACACATGGAGGTGGCAAACAGCAAAACTGAGAAAAGCAAACCAAGAGCTTCTTGAGGCAAAGAAAGGAAATGTTCTTAAATTGATAAGAGTGTGAAATGTGAAAATGAAGGGACTCATTCATTGAAAAAAAATGGCGGCAATTCCTAAATAGTTAAGCACCTTGAATTAAATCTCAAAGACTACACTTCAAGCACATCTTGAATGCTTCATTTCAAATCCAATGCGGACACATATTTCAGACTAAAAGGTGGCATTTGACAAAGTTGTCCCAAAAAAAAAAAAAAAACAAGACTGTGTGGTTCCCATAGCTCGTAAAAAAAAAAAAAAAAAGAAAAAAATAGCCTTTACTCATCAAAAGCTCCACTATCCCTCAAGTGAAGACATGCATCAGTATGCACAGTTTGATGAGATTCCGAGTCCCTGACCTGGTGAACTAGCACGAGGATGTGTTTCAGACTGAGAATACAAAGCACTTGCTGGAGAACGGTGTCTGAAATGTTATAAAAGTTAAGTAACAATGATCTCTTTGGTATTTTTAAGAAATAAAAATCATACGAGAACAGTTTCAACAGAAATATGTCTGAGGATGTCTGAAAACCCTGCTTGTCTAAGACTCCTATCGCTCATCAGGAGCAAAAAGCTTCTGATTCACATGCTGACACTAAACCCCATTACCCCAGTTGTGTAAGTGCTAAGTCTCCACATGCACATTTGTGACGATGTAAATTTACAATTTTAGTTGTATGATATTTATATTTATGATACACCATCATACCAATATATTGAAAGCATGAGATGTATTGACTGATTGAGGATGACCCTTATGACATACTCTTCAGCAGGAATTCAATTAAGAGACATGATGGATGGAGAGATGTAGTGGAAACATCAATAACCCTCTGCCTACAAGACGATCAACAAACAGAGCTGCAGTATGGAAAATTGTGTGTGTGTTTGTTCCCTGTCCCTTATGGTAGACTGCCTGGAGCTACTGTGGTACTGTAGCTCCTCTGCAAAGACTCTGGCAAGTCTGTAGGGCATCTGTATGCGTGTGCGTGTGTGTGTGTGTGTGTAGGAGGCAGGAGGAGGTAAGAAGATGTTCTCAATAATTTGGTGTAGGGAGGTGGGTACTAGGGCATTGAACTGGGTTTGTGACATGCATGCACACACACAGTTCATCAATCCAGTCCCTGTAATCTCCCCCACCCCACACACTGATCTAGGGAGCATCCAACAAATGAAATCTCAGCAGGACAAGAAAAATCCCAGAGACGAAGCTGCAGCTCTATCTATTCATAATACAGCAAACATCCAGTACTGTATGTTTAACCTGGGTTTATACAGTACAAATATTACAATGTAAAAGAATCCTTTGGTTCTAAATGTCAGTAGGTTTTAAAAGGTAGAATGTGCCAAGCTAACGTCAGCCAGTTTAATGCCATCGCAACCAACGACAGCTGGGAAACTTCTGTCGGATTTTTTTTTTTTAAACCTCAAAGCGTGACTGCTTTTATAATGGCCATCTTAAACACTACGAATAGCAGCAGGAGGACAAAGGATGACAGGCAATACAAGTAAGTAGACAGTATCTCAGGCTCACATTCAAAAAGGATTGAGCCTGTTTTCTACATCAATCCAGGCTGCACTTATTGATGATATAAGCGGCTTATCATTATTATCTATTTAAAGTTATCTTGTGCACACATAGCTGGCCTTATAACCACTAAGCAAATTACCGGTCCAACAAACTAATGAAATAACTAGTTTCCACAAGACAAACAACTTTTGAGGACAAGATAAAAAAAAAACTTTTGCAAACAACATAATTTTTGAGAAAAAAAAAAAAAACTTGCGTAAAAAAGAAAAATCATGTGTGGAAAAACAAACAAGACGAAAAACTAGTGTGAACAATATTAAAAACGTGTGCAAACAAGATTGAAAACAATTATGCAAACATAGACAACTTGTGCACACAAGATGATAACTTTTGCAGAAATTATAAACAAATTGTGCTAACAAGATAAACAATGTGTGGGAACAAAATAAACAACTTGTTCAAACAAGATAAACGTGTGAAAAGTATGAATAACTTTCACAAACAAAACAACTCGTTTCCACACGATAAACAATCTTTCAGATCATAATAATAGCTTGTGCAAAAAGATAAACAACGATGCAAACAAAATCAATAACTTGTGCTCAAAGATTGTTTATCTTGAAGTTATTTTGTCTGAGCACGTTATTTATTTTAGTTATTATCTTGTGTTCAAAGATGATTTCTTTTGTGGGAACAAGTTGTTTTGTTTGTGTAAGATAATAACTTCTGCAAACAAGATAAACAACTTGTATGAACACGATGACTAAAAATAAAGAAGTCATATCTTTTGGGACTTTTGGGCTCTGTAGTTTACCATTAGAGTATCAATTTTTTTTATTGGCATCATCTTGTACATTGTGACAAGTAATAACATAACAGTGTTCGTTTAAACTTTACTAGCTCACGAGCTGCATGGGGTAATTGAAACTTTAAAACACACCCTATCGTTTTGCAAAAAACCTAACCATTCGTTTCTATACGTGCTTTTAAAACGTCCAATTATAGATTTAGTCCCTCTTTGCTGTTCTAATGACTCTTCTGGGAAGGGTTTTCACTAGATTTCACATCAAGGAGGTGATTATTTGTTCTCATTCCGGCATAAGAGCATTAGTGAGATCAGGCAAGAAGTCACCTAGGCACAAAATCAGCATTTTTGGGCGTCTTTGCAGGTGGACAGGACACTCAAGTTCTTCCACTTCACCCTTGGCAAATCATGTCTTTATGGAGCTTGCTTTGTGCACAGGGGCATTGTCATACTGGGACAGGTTTGAGCCTCTTATTTCCAATAAGTGGAAATGTGGTTCACAAATATTCCATATTACAATGGCTAATAAAATACTGTACAATGACAAACATGTACTGTAATGGTCTAGAGTAAAAATAGGTAATAATATTTTAACAGAATGTTTGAGAAGTAAAAAAAGTTTACTGAAAAAAAAAAGGTATGTATAATTTAGCAAAAATTATTCTGCTTAGAGCCAACACAAGTAAAAAAATAAATAAAAAAAAACATTGGCTAGAGAGCAATACATCTTATATCTTATAGTCCTTATCTTACAGTCGTTATACCATACACATGACCCAGCAATCTCTCTTCCCAGCCCCTGGCCTCATGCCAGTGGAGCCACAATAAACCATTTTCATATTTCATTTTTCACCCCTATGATTTCTGACAAGAAGGAGCATCGGATGCAAAGCACTTACTCTGTGAAATTTCTCATTTCGCACTTCAGTGACCCGCATGGGCCTTCGAGAGGAATACACCCGCATGAATGATACTATTAAGCCATCATTTCAACCCCATTTAAGTGCGAAGAAACGAGCACGGGAAACCTGGTTGTTTTAAAGTGTCCTTACACTCGCGTCATCCAAAATCATCCAAATCAATTTCAGCAGCGCAGTTCTTGGAATTACTGCGGCGTCGGGCGAGACAGCGGTACGGGGGTCAGAGGGCAAGACTGGATTCTGCACTCATATTTTAAGCTCCCAACCCCCCTGAAATGCCACTGAACCCCCCACTGAATAAAACTGCAACCAGATTAACTACAATGACTGCTTTCCCAATAGTGCTGGGCAATTTTGATGATTATTACAAAACTAATGTTTTAAGGCGATTTTTAAAAATGTTATAAAGCTTAAATGTTTATACAGAGGGGCCCAACGTATGTATACGCACTTCAACAGTTGTAATCTAGGCCCTTTTTAAACACTTTCCTCATACTGAATTTTGCCAGAAATATGTAGTATTATGTTTCATCTAACAGTGTCAGTAGTCGCACCATTGTTGATACTATCATGTGACTATATCATGCGAGTTTTGCATATGTGCATATTTTTTTATGTTAAAGTGTGTATACATTTTTGGGCCCCTCTGTGTTTAGGCATATACAATTAAAATTAATACATCTATAAATTTAAAGGTTTACAATCAATCAGCTAGAACATTATGACCACCCACAGAGGATGGGAACAATGCTGATCACCAACTAAACACCAGCAAACTGACAAATGCAGCACAAATCAGCAAAAAACAAAAATGCGGACCATGATAGAACGGTATCAGAACACCCTGTGTGCCACAGTCCTCTGATCATGGGGCCCAGCAGGCAAAGAGCATCAGGATGCCATTCCAGCTTCAGGGCCAGAGTTGCCCTGGTGGTAGAAGGGGAACCCAAAGCCTGTTAATGTTAATGTTTTTAATGTTATGGTTGGTCAGTGTAGACTTGAGGAAGCAAATCCAGGTAGCCCCCGACTTTGAGTTATGAATTTCTGCAGGTACGAACGGACCGCGGTTCTACGAACATCCATAGATGAGAACAAAATCACGGGAGTAGCTCATGTGTATTGTACAAAAAGTAGACACTTGTGCACCAGATACCGATATTTACAATTATATACAAAATTTTCTGTGTGTAAATGAAAGTCTGGTATATTGTATGTGTGTGCGTGTGGGGGTGCGGGAGAAATGAATCGGTGAATGATGAATTATTGCATCAGTCTGGGAGCACAATGATAGACAATGACTGTCCTGGAAAGCTGTACTGATGGTGAATAATCCTAATTTCGTAAAAAATCCTCAACAAAACAGAGTTTACAGTCCAATACAGTGGAAAACAGCTCTGAGACAAAAAGGTGTCCAGGATTCCCCTCGTAACTTAAAGGTGCAGAGACGACACTGTTACACCTATCTGACGTTTGCAAGATTTATTTCCTTAGGCATGGTTATGGTTTTTTGGCCACATGATGGCAGTGTGGGGAAAGCGGACAGAGATTTAGTGAAGTGGATTGGTACACTTTACATTGTATATCCGTGTCAAAGTGTTTAAGTTCGTGTTTTCGAACTTAAGAACATCAGTCTTAAGAATGCGTCCCAGAAAGGAAAGGAACTCGTTCGTGGGTCGGGGACTACCGGTACAAGCCTTCTTACCTTCATATATGTCTCCTACAGCCGACACCTCTCCCAAAACAGGCAACACTTCATTAAGGACTTTAAGTTTCAGAGATACCAACAGAGGAAATGTGAAACTGAACGCATGCATGTTCGTGTATTGTTAGCAACATGCTAGGCAGCTAACTGAGTTGAATAATGTATATGTATTTTCTCAAAAACAGTGAACTGTACAGGGGTTTTATATTTAAAAAAAAATGTCTGTATGTTAATTAATCAGGACTTGTACATACAGCATAACTCATTTAACGGTAAGAAATTTCACTTTGTCCATTTCTGATGCGTTTACAACCATGATGATTTGACATCAGCCCGTAAACAGGGAAGGAACTCGGACTTGAGTAGAATACCCCGAGTTAAATTCTCACTTGTGGTTGCATTTCATGCCACAAAAGACAAAGTGCCCATTTACTGTGTTGGAAAAAAGGGTTATTAAGTTATTAACCACCATCTTACATCATGCAACGCCAACAATGTTTTTATTGTTCTTCTTTTAAATAGCCCTTATTTAAAAGAACTGTCATTTGCACTATTTGCTGTAGGAGGCGCTGTTACTATTTTTGCACATCTACTGTGTCAACAAGACCATTCTAATAAATAAAGCAAAAACTTTTAAAGAGCCTGCATAATTTTTCAACGGCATTATTTACAAAAAAACAAAACAAAATTGTAATCATGAATCGTTCATAAAGCTCAAAAATTCTATAGATTTTTATTTTTTGCAATATCTCCCAGTCCTATCTCCAAGTGTCCCTTGGCCGCTCGAACAATCGATAAGACAGCTCACAGGCAATCAGCCGCCATTATTTGTGAAGTTCCACTCCAGTTCACATGAGCTGATAAAGAAGGTGCCTATTGATTCAGTGGCCCTCCAGGAGAGGGTAATTTAAGCAGCCGATGGGGCATAAAACAAACTCAGGGAAGAAAAGCCTATGGCCAGAGCTGGTTCTGGAGGTCTACATGTTGAGCACCATTCAAAGAAGAAGAGAAAGAGCATGTGGTTTTATTTCTCCGTCTCTCTCTCTCTCCTCTTCTTTTAATCACTACATCAAGCTTAGCAGTATGAAGGATGATCCTGGAGCAACAAATGATTCGTGCTTACTGAAGTGTGACGACCATATTAAATGTGCAGTTTGTTATTTTCAAAACAGTTTCTAAACCTATAATAGCAATATTACGTCAAAGATGCATTTAACATAATGACATGCACATGTCGTTGCGAGGTGGGGCCCCTCCATGGATCACACTTGTTTATCCAGGATGTTTCGCAGATGCTCTGTTGGATTAAGATCTGGGGAATTCGAGGGCCAAGTCAACACCTCTAACACTTTGTCATGATCATCAACCCATTCCTGAACGATTTCTGCAATGTAGCATGGCACGTTATTCTGCTGAAAGAGATCACTGCTGTTGGGGAATACTTTTACTATGAAGCCGTGTGCTTGGTCCACCAACAATGTTGATGTAAATGTCAAAGTAACATCCACATGACATGCACAAGAAAACTTGATTCACTAGACCAGGCCACCTTCTTCCATTATTCCATGGTCCATTTCTGATGCTCATGTGCCCAATGTAGACGTTTTTGGCATTGGACAGGGAGTCAGAATGGGCACAGAGCCCTATATTCAACTGGGTCCAGAAATCTTTCTACAATAGCCAGTATTAACTGTGCTACAACAGCTATTCTGTGGGATCGGACCATCATGGACAAGCCTTTGCTTTCCATGCAGTGAGTTTTGGGTACATATGACCCTGTCGCCAGTTCACTGGTTGTCCTTCTTTGGACCACTTTTAGGAGGATCTAACAACTGCATACCAGGAAAACCTCACAGGAACTGACGTTGTGGTCCTCGTCAGGGGTACTCGGATCCTCAGTTCACTGGTTGTCCTTCTTTGGACCACTTTTAGTAGGATCGAACAACTTCGTACCAGGAACACATCACAGGACCTGACATTTTGGTTCTTGTCAGGAACACTCAGATCCTGACGCTTTTTTTTCTGATTCTAACACATCAACATTAATATACATACACGTCCACACTGTGGATATATTTTTTAGATGTAGGTCACAAGATAGGAGGAAAATAAAAAGGAAAAGTTAATTAGTTCTAACCTGTTTTAACTCCTCCAACGAGTTGGTCCACGTCCAATAATGCGCCTTGTACAGTCCGATCCGCACTGCCATCATCTCATTGCCACGATAATAGAAAACAGGCCTGTTGAGTGTGAAATAGGATTGGTGAATTCTGGACAGCAGTGATAAGTTGCCCCTTGCTTCGGCACTGCCAAATAGCGTTGCCCCTCAGCCTTATCCCACAGTGGTGGTCTCTCCCTCTCCCTCTTTTCCTGCCTCTGTCACTTCCTCTGCCTGTCTGTCTGGCCTTCTCTTCCCCAGGGGCTACAGTTGTTAAAAATCTGTTGTATATCAGTTCATGCTGATCAACACCCTGTGGGTGTGTGTTTGTGCGTTCACACCTTTCTGTTACTGAATTGTTAAAGAGGGTGGAACTCAGATCCAGGCCATCGATGATCCGGTCATCAGGGGCATTGAGGCCAGCTAGAGCGAGGCTGGTAGTGAAAAGATCCATCACGGTGCCCAACTGATAGCTCACCTAGAGAGAAAAGAGACCACATAGTAGAGAAAGATAGAAAGAGGGAGACGCAAAATAGGTTTTTCTGTCTGTCTGTATATCCATCCATCTTCATATTTTTAGGATGTAGCACAGTAGACACAAAACCTTTATACACCCCTCTTAAAATCACATAAAAAAATAAATAATATGTGTTAATGCTGCAGTTGTTAACACCTCTAAGATAAGAAATTTTGATCATAATGCATTTCATACCTTCAACCCCCTGTATTTCACGCCTCCTTCAAATTAAGATCAAGATTCAGTTCTTTGTCACATTTGTATTTTTTTCCCCACATAACGCAGGAAGGTTAGGAAGCTGAGGTAAGAGTGCAGGGTCAGCCATGATATAGTGCCTTTGGAGCAGTCAGGGTTAAGGGCCTTGGCTCAAGGACTCAATAGTGGCAAATTGGTGGTGCTTCTGATCAGTAACCCAGAGCCTTAACCGTTTGAGCCTCCACTGCCCACAATGCAAAAGTTTTTTTTTTTTTCCTTTAACAGTTAGATAAATAGATAGAGCCATTGTACATATCTAACTAATTGCAAAAATTGTAAAATATTGTAACTTCATTTTTACTTTATGAGGAATCGTCACAGCGGACGACGTGATCCGCACAGCAACTTGGTTTTTACGCCAGATACTCTTCCTAAAATAAAGTAAAAAAAATTAAAAATCTAAAATTTTTATTTCCAAAAAATAAAAAGAAAAATTTGAATTCTAATATTCGAATTGAATTATATAATCAATTCAATTGCCCAGCTATATGTAGAATCACCTAAAAAAATCCAACATCCAGCTGAGTTTTCATTCAAGGTTACACAGCTGGTAATGCAATCACACTCTCCCCTACTCTCGTTAAACCTGAAATGATGAAGACACTTGTTTTTTCTGTTCCAGTTCTTGAAGTTATTGAAAACAACGTTAAGCAATATCACACAAGTCTACTCAACAGCGATGCAAATGACAGTGTAGGCACTATTTAAAATATAAAATGTACAAACATCGACTCTCTTTTGGATTTCACTATAAGCAACGAGTACATGTTGCGTTTCAGCTGGTCAAAAACTGTGCAAATGTTTATTTTTTCCCCTCTTTCTTTAAAACTATCATGTCCCCTTTAGAAATCCTGATCAGAGTAAGGGATGAGAGGACGAGTCTGGTGATGCCTGATCATACGAGCTACAATACACCACCGCATGCTCTCACACATATTTACACCCTCTCGATGAAACCCAACAGGAAAGCACAAAAGGAGTCCGTCCATGGGGCCCCGATGATGCGCTTCTCCAGTCCTCTCTAATCTCAGGCTCAGCGTTATTATACATCACACAAACTGCTCTGTAAATGAGGACTGAAGAGGCCGAGTGTGAGGGAATGAGGGAGGGAGGAAGAGAAAGAGAGGAAAAGGGGAGACAGGACACGTTGGAGCTGCAGTTTTATCTCCCTTCGCCAGTCGCGGCACAAAATAAAGCTTTATTTTATTTATAAACTTTGAACTATTTTCCGATAAAATGCCATTTTTTCGCTGTCATCCTTGATCTTCTATTCCATTCTCTCCTGAGCGGCCCTTTGAGGGAGACGGCACGCTCACAATCAGATAGTGCTATCAACCTGGAGCAGCTGGCTGTGTGGCGAGCGCGCGCACTCGCTCACACACCATACACACACTCTTTCACATACGCACACATAACCCGCCTCAGCCGCTGTGAATTCTCCATTCTCTCTTCATCCGCCTGGCACATTCCATTATATATATATATATATATATATATATATATATATATATATATATATATATATATATATATACACACATACACACACACACACATACACACACATGCAGGGAAAGGAGAAATCAAAGAAGACAATTAATAAAGTTGACTACCTACTACCTCCAGCAAATCTTATCCAACTCAACAGGCAAAGAAATACATTGCTGCGAAAAAAAATACAGAAAAAAAACAAAGGGGGGAAAAGAGGACATTTCTTTAAACTGTTCCTTTTCCCCCTCTTTTATCGCAGCTTCTCGGCTTTATTCTTGACTGTGTATGCATATGCCTTGGCTAAATCCTGGTGGAAGTTATCTAAGGAGACAGACCTGCTATCCCTGTCTAATTCACTCCAGCTCTGAGGCTCAGCTGATAAAGCGAGCCTAAGCGATGGGGCTGGCAGCTTTGGGGCTGAGTGCAGCTCAGCCCTCCTCCTCCTCCTCCTCGGATCCCTGCATCCTCCCTGTCCATATGTGGGAATGCTGAGCTGGCCTGCGTTCCTCTGCCAACCCGTTCCATCACATCCTGAGCCAACTCGGTCTTCAGTTGGCATCCAGACGGCAAGCCTGCTACGTCTGGAAATCAGTGAGCATTCTGGATCGAGCACAATGCTAAGAAAATGCATTGGATATGCATCCATAGTGGGTATAGTTTATAACCTGTTTAAAAAGCGATTTAAAAAAGGGGCCAGTCAGGTGTATTCATACTGAGATCATGTTACACTTAATGCATTAAAACGAACAAAGGTGAACTCCATGTTAACGTCGATGAGTGAATATTATGTAATTACAACTTTTTTTTTTTATTAGAAAACTACTCGATAAATGATGTAGATTGCTCTCGGCGTTAATATTAAAAGTGTTGCTTAAGATTCATGATATATAATCTATATACTCTATAAAAGTCTATGGTCTTTTTTTTAATTAATGGGTGAAATATGTAAGTACAAAAGAGAATATAGCAAGCAACGATGAGCGGGCCCAAGCACCTTTCACAATCACCCCCCAAGCGCACCAGAAAAATAATATAGGAATAAAAAGAATTTAGAATAGGAGAAATTTTATGTCAAGATCTACAAAAAGCCCCAGATGCTGGGGAAAAAAAAGCATCACACTATGATGTCATTCAATGTGAAGTTACTCAATATGATGTCATTCAATATAATGTCACACAAAGTTATTTACTGCACAAGTTTAAGGCATCGTCACAGCTCACCTGTTTGAGATATTAAAAATCCCTCTGCAATTTTAGATCCTCTGTTTCTTGACATTACATAGGCCCAGTTTCTTGGCGATCATATAAATCACCTAGGAGGAGTATATCAAATTCCATTGCGTGTTTTGCAAACGAGCCAAAATAACTGCCTTCCTGTTGAGTAGAGCTCATGACATGTAATGCTAATGTTGTTCGGCTCAATGAGCTCTAAATGTCTACCGGGTTTCACATATATATGTGCAAGGGTGTATGAGCTATGCAGCGAAATGTCATGTGATGGCCCCGTGCCACGCCTGGGTCCCAGCCACTCAGGTATCCTAATGATGAAATGATGAAAACACAAAAATTCTTAGATGCTGAAAAAAAAATCCTTAGAAGAACAACAGGGCCCTCACACACTATGACGACATAAGGTGGATCTCATAGTGCTTGGGTCCTAATTAAATAAGCTGGCATTACACCCAGCGGTATCAGAGCAACAGACAACCACTGTATAACACCAATTTCCTTAAATTCTTTTTTTTTTTTTTTTTTACCTTAGCCCCCTTCAATCTTCATTGCGTCTAGACGATGTCAATGCAACACCATAATCACACCACCAGTAACATTCAGTTCTATTACCCGCTATTATTTTACAGTTTTTACAAAACGATATATCCGACTATGACACGCTTCACCTTCTGCTTATTATATAATGCACAGCTTTAAGGCACGAGGTCCAGAAACAGCCCTCGTATCAGTGTATCCCATATGAGGAAGCAGAGCCAGAATCTGAAAGCTGGGTCAGGTTTACTCTGCAGCTGGCGGGCAAATTTTAACAGTGTGGAACACCTGCTTGCCCTGGCACTGCCCTCCACTCCACCGCTCCTCCCCTCCACCACTCTATCATTCCCTGAACACCTGGCATCCACACGAACAAAACTTCCCTCTGCTGCCAACTTCTAGCCTTCCACATGCGACCAGACACACACACACACACATACACGCGACCCACTCACCCCTCCTCCTCTTCCCCTGCCTGTCCTTTATCCTGCACGCCTGGCATATTCAGATATAGAAGCCCTCATTACAGCTCAATCCAACCTCGGCAAACACACAAACAGATTAGCCGCTTAAGACGTTCCCAATCCCTCTCTGCGCTATCAGAGTCCTGCACACCCGTCAGATACGAGCCGGGGGCAGAGCTTAACGCAGCTCGCAGACACCTCACCATTCCAGATCCTCCAAAAAAATCCCCACCCCGCGCCTCAGTGCTGTCTCGCAGCCGCCCATAATACAATTAAAAGTCATTTGCAGAACGTGCAGCTTTAGCGGATCAGTAAAGGAAGGCTTCCTCTCAGCCAGGGGAGAGAGAGAGAGAGAACGAGAGAGAGAGAGAGAAAGAGAGAACGAGACAGAGCGAGAGAGAGAAAGAGGGCACACAGACAGACTAAGTTATGCTGTAAAACAAAAAAAGCTGGCTTTTTTGTATCTTTGTCAAAAAGGCAGGAGATTCCGGTGCGTTCCTTTGAGAAGAGGGATTGAATTACAATACCTGATGAGGCCATTAACACTGATTCAACAGTCAAAACAATCGAGAAGGATTGCTTAGAGGATTAAAACCAAAAGCATTCACTAACTGCTGAATAAATAAACACATTTATCCATTTATTTCCCTCTGGGTAGCGCGGCAACATCATGCTGTAGTGACTAAATTATTAGAAGTAGTGGTATCTTTAGTATACATGTTAGTCGTCCCAATTTTATGTAATCATTCGCAATCTTGATTAATGTGCTTTATACGTGACAAAACAAGTTTGGAAAGACATCGTTTTTCTGTCAAATTTAGGGTAAGCCTGACAATTTGATATAGTGCTAGTCCCGTCTAGTAATAAAACGTTGCGGCACAGTGGCTTAGTGGTTAGCACTGTCAACTTGCCCTTCCAGGGTCAGGGTTCGATTCTCGCCTCGGGTCTATGTGCATGGAGTTTGCATGTTCTCTGCATGCTCTGTGAGTTTTCTTCGGGTACCCCGGTTTCCTCCCACTGTCCAATTGCCGTTCCCAAACTGTGCGTAGTGTGTGAAGGACAAGCGGGTGTTGAACTGGCAACCCGACCCCTTTAGTAACTGCTATAGAAACGACGGCTATATCTCCAGGTTGGGGAGTGCTGAATGGCGCGTGGACGGACCAAAACAGAAAAAAAAAATCAATAAATAAAAATATAGAGCATGCTCTAATTCGCACCGTGCCTGCTGGGATTCGTCCGGGCCACCAAGCTATAGCGGGCTCCCTCATCCCTCCCTCAAATGTCGTCTCCTTTCCACACAGGAACGGGCCGTTACTACCACCTGAAAACACCATGAGAAAACAAGCACAAGCATACTGATAAGCCCTGGGGAGAGCCACATTAAGAGACACAGAAAGCAACACCAAGGAACTGTGTCAAGTTTTCTAGCTTCTCACTTTGCCATGGTCCAGACGTCAGTGCAGCACCGTTATCAGAAGTGAAGAAGACAAAAGTGTTTTTTCCGATGCCTAGTTTTACCAGCTGAGTCAAGATCTTTCCCACACTGTAGTCCAGCTCCATCACAGCATCACCGTAGCTATAAAAACACAGCATCAGACATTTCAGGTCTCGCAAATAGACCAACATGGGAATGCATAAAAAAGAAAAAAATCCACATGTACTGTAGCATGAACAGCACATTAGAGAACTCTTTACATAAAATATACATAAAGGAAAACAAAAATACAAATTTACAAACATAAAAACAAAAAGTAGTAAAGTAGTAAAATTAGTACTATTAAAATTAGAAGTAAAATTAAAATTAGTAGTAAAATTAATCACAATGGATGAATTAGGACAAAATCACTGAGACTAATCTCAATGGAGGAATTGGGACGAAAGCACTGGAACTGATCCCAGTGAAGAATCTGAGACTAAAGCCCTGGAAGTAAATCACAATAAAGGAGTTGGGACTAAAGAACTAGGACTAATCCCAATGCAGGAGCTGAGACTAAAGCCCAGGGACTAATCCCAATGGAGGAGTTGGGACAAAAGCCCAGGGACTAATCCCAACGGAGGAGTTGGGACGAAAGCACTGGGACTAATCCCAACGGAGGAGTTGGGACGAAAGCACTGAGACTAATCCCAACGATGGAGTTGGGACGAAAGCACTGGGACTAATCCCAACGGAGAAGTTGGGACGAAAGCACTGGGACTAATCCTAACAGAGGAGGTGGGACAAAAGCATTGGGACTTATCCCAGTGGAGAAACTGAGACAAAAGCACTGGAAGTAATCACAATAAAGGCGTTGGGACTAAAGCACTTGGACTAATCCCAATGCAAGAGCTAATCCCAATGGAGGAGTTGGGACGAAAGCACTGGGACTAATCCCAACAGAGGAATTGGGACAAAAGCACTGGGACTTCCCAGTGGAGAAACTGAGACAAAAGCACTGGAAGTAATCACAATAAAGGCGTTGGGACTAAAGCACTTGGACTAATCCCAATGCAAGAGCTAATCCCAATGGAGGAGTTGGGACGAAAGCACTGGGACTAATCCCAACAGAGGAATTGGGACAAAAGCACTGGGACTTCCCAGTGGAGAAACTGAGACAAAAGCACTGGAAGTAATCACAATAAAGGCGTTGGGACTAAAGCACTTGGACTAATCCCAATGCAAGAGCTAATCCCAATGGAGGAGTTGGGACGAAAGCACTGGGACTAATCCCAACAGAGGAATTGGGACAAAAGCACTGGGACTTCCCAGTGGAGAAACTGAGACAAAAGCACTGGAAGTAATCACAATAAAGGCGTTGGGACTAAAGCACTTGGACTAATCCCAATGCAAGAGCTAATCCCAATGGAGGAGTTGGGACGAAAGCACTGGGACTAATCCCAACAGAGGAATTGGGACAAAAGCACTGGGACTTCCCAGTGGAGAAACTGAGACAAAAGCACTGGAAGTAATCACAATAAAGGCGTTGGGACTAAAGCACTTGGACTAATCCCAATGCAAGAGCTAATCCCAATGGAGGAGTTGGGACGAAAGCACTGGGACTAATCCCAACAGAGGAATTGGGACAAAAGCACTGGGACTTCCCAGTGGAGAAACTGAGACAAAAGCACTGGAAGTAATCACAATAAAGGCGTTGGGACTAAAGCACTTGGACTAATCCCAATGCAAGAGCTAATCCCAATGGAGGAGTTGGGACGAAAGCACTGGGACTAATCCCAACAGAGGAATTGGGACAAAAGCACTGGGACTTCCCAGTGGAGAAACTGAGACAAAAGCACTGGAAGTAATCACAATAAAGGCGTTGGGACTAAAGCACTTGGACTAATCCCAATGCAAGAGCTAATCCCAATGGAGGAGTTGGGACGAAAGCACTGGGACTAATCCCAACAGAGGAATTGGGACAAAAGCACTGGGACTTCCCAGTGGAGAAACTGAGACAAAAGCACTGGAAGTAATCACAATAAGGGCGTTGGGACTAAAGCACTTGGACTAACCCCAATGCAGGAGTTGAGACTAAAGCCCAGGGACTAATCCCAGCAAAGAAGTTGGGACGAAAGCCCAGGGACTAATCCTAACAGAGGAGCTGGGATGAAAGCCCAGGGACTAATTGCAAAAGGGATATTTGGACTAATCCCAGGAGAGAAATTAGATTGAAAGCACTGGGACTAATCATAATGGAAGTGTTGGGACTAAAGCACTAGGACTAAGCGTAATAGAGAAACTGGGCAGGTTCTCTCTGACCTCAACACACACCTCATTTAACATTCTGAGAGCCCTTCTTCTTAGGAAGATCTAAGATCTCATAAGGAACACTAAATTATCACTGCCAACTCCAGTAAAGTACACCTTTTTTCTCACTCTCACCAACATTTAAGCAATTTTAAATACTTACCAATATTTATCTACTTATCTAATGCATTTCTTGAAGTATGAAATTAAGAGTGATATATATCATGGACCTGATTTGGGTGATTGAGTCCTCTCAAACATTTAGGACATCAGAAGATATCAATCACCTCTATAATTACAGAAAGAGTTTTGGCTCCATGCTGTGATGTTAGAAAATGTTGCAAAAATATACATTAAAGTTCAGTTTTCAGTCACCTTTGGATTGAAAATAATTTTATTTTAATGGATAAATCTTTTATTAGTTTTCAAAATTTTTGCCAAAATTTAAGTGGTTCTAGCCCAAGTATATATAAAGGCATGGAAGGGAAACCAGTTCAGATGGTGGACCACAGCAGAGACCATTCTGTGTTTAGTGTAATAACCAACACTCCTAGGGTGAAACTAACAACAATGTTAGGAGAAGCTCGACACATCTAAAGCCAAAAAATGAACTTGTGGACGCTGGAGGGCAAAAACTTGTAAACTGGACCATCCTAGACCTTTCAATCCAATGTATCGGCCACCATATCGGAGGTGCCAAATGGGGTGATGGCATTTACTCTCATGCAACAGGTTACATGGCACCCTGGATAACACATCCTCCTTGTTTATGCCCCAAGTTGACCGAGCTGACCTAATTGCTCTCAGCTCAAACACTGTCTAGCAAATCAGCTGTCTAGCAAAACTGTCAGTTTCAATCAGCTCGTCTTACTTATAACGCTATAGAGTGCAACAGAGAATTACACTGCCAGGCCAAAATAAAAAAAGTGCCATCTGGATTTAAAAGACCCAATGACTGAATAATTACAGCAGTGATTAATATGTTTCAGCTGGCACCAGTTCTTTTAACACTAACTGATGCAGTGAGTAGCTTCTCATTTCTTAAACGACCATGTCAAATGATGTATACCACAGTCATGGAAAAGATGATACTGTGCATCTACAAGCAAACAAAACAACTAAGAAGTTGATGAACTACAATTTTTGGAAGAAATATAATCAGAAAGAAAAAAAAAACTTTACAAACTTATTGAAGTTGCTAGGGAGAATTAATAATGGACTTTGGAACAAAAGAAAAGATCTGATGGTCTGATGAGTAAGAAGGGAAGCACAAAGGGTGAAGTGATGCACCCATCATGCACAGTACAGCCTCTGGAGTGTTATGATCTGCGGTTGCTCCCGTTAGTCAGGTCTAGACTCAGCAGACTTACAATATGTGGCAATAAAATGAAGTCAGCCGATGACCAGGTTATCACATCTATCCATTTTCTCTTCCCTGATGGCACAGGGCATATTCCAGGATGCAGGACTGTGAGAGAGTGCTTCTGGGGCAATTAGGAATAATACGGCTGTTGAAACACTGCCATGGCAAATGTGCCCCGTAATCGATGGTCTAACAAAATATTAGTGTTTACAAAATTCCGTATACTATGTTTTTAGTATATGCTACGGTTCATCTTTGTTTAATAACAATAACTCAGAATAACAGTTTACTAGATGTTAGGAGAAGCTCAAGTGTACATAGTATCAGAGTTATAAGATCTCAATCTTACCTTCCTCGCTGACTTCGACCCAGGAATTCCTTGGAAGCGTAAACTGGACCATGTGTAGCGTCTGGGGCCCAGTAGAGAAAAAAAGGCTGGTGGGCTGTGTTTTGGTGTGAGATGAAGTCCAATGCTTCCTGTAATCAGACGTAAGAGAATCAGCACAGCAGAGAAACGGCAGTAGTTGTGTCTCATCTTTGGGGTGGTTGGACTAATCGCCTGGAGCCTGGGGCACTGGGCAGGGGTGCCAATCCTGGGCAGGGTGTATTTGCACGCACACACTACAAGCAATTACTAATTACTAATTAGCCTAATCTGGATGTCTTTGGACTGTGGACCGAAACTTGACAACCCTGATGTAACCCACCAAGCACAGGGAGAAGATGAAACCTCATGCACACAAATCAGAGGCTGACAAGCATCTGCTGTATAGGTCGAGATTTTTTTGGGCCAGATTGTATACACTTATTGATAATAAACTTATAGCTAAAAACTACTACTGCCACCCAGGGGGACTTTTAGCGCTAGATATGAACATGATTTTAGTTTTAAAAACTCACCTTTAATAAGTGCTGCGTGAGGTTCGATTCCCCAGTCTTCCTGTCAATTTTAAATTCCTCATAATACCTGCAAAACACAACGACCTTTAATGTTTCCACATGACCTGGATGACCTTCATATAGTATGTGCAATCTACAAGATATCACACAAGGGGCCTGTTGTAGCGGAGGTGTGTGTAGCAGAAGCAGTCTTTACCAGAGGTGCATAACAGACTTCAGTGACGAGTACAACCATTGGTTTGTTTATTCTGAACCCATCTTAATCAGCAATTAAATGCTATTTATATGAAATATAGGAATGTTGTTTGTCCTGTTTGAACAATAATGCATTAATGCACTTGAAAAAAAAAGGCTGTTTGCAATTCCTTCTCAAGTTTTGCTCATAAAGTCAACAATTACGTGGACTTGATACCTTCCAAATAATCATCTAACAGACTTCAGCTGTGCTAATAAACTACTATAATAGTCCTTAAGTTGGGATTGAGGAGAGGGGAAGTCAACAAGGTTGTGCTGGAACACAGCCTAGGTTAGTTCTACACTTCGTTCTCATGAGCGAGCATGCTACTTTCGAGTAAATTTCACACTACACTGAGGTTTTGTTCTGAACAGCAGCTTGCTGAAGAGTGTTTTTCCAAAGAGTGATTAAGAACCGAATTTAGCGAGGCACACAGCGAGTCTCTGAAGAGCCCGGGCTGTGTTATGAGTGTGAGCAAAGGATGCGTGTTGCTGCCTCGCCAGTTCTCATGCTCTGGCTGTTCCAGGTGTCCTAACACACTGTCAAAGCAACCTGCCGTCTCCTGGGTGTGTGTGTGTGTGTGTGTATACGTTCGTGTGTTTGTGTGTATTCGTCTGGCCAAGCTCGGGTACGCTACGCTCATTAAACCCACTGCTAAGCACAAAAGCAGCACACTTGCTAGAAGCAATGACCCTGAATGCACATATGGCTGGTTTGGGAGAACAAACAGACAGATAATGGGGGATCCGAACACAGCTGGCAGAAACACAAGCCAAAAAAATAAACGATGAATTTATCCAGGGTGGAAGCCAAGACATTTTGGAATAATCGGAGGTTTTCGTCTCTAAGTAGACATTTTCAGACAGGAATGCAATGCGCAGAAGTGTGCGAGTTACATACGTACCTCCCAATCATTTCGGAGCCGTTATAGACCGGGATGTTGGGACGGACACTTTGGTTATAGGGTCCAAAATGGCAATGTGGAGAACCGAAGAACTGGTCAAAACCGTGCTCCAGGGGCAGGTGCTGCTTTCTGTGTCCGAGATGCCTGTGTCAGATATAGATTGGAAGTTTATGTCAGAAAATCTTTAAATCAAAAAACATTGGTACATTTTTCAGAATTGTTGTCCTTGTCCTGCACAAGGGCTCCTTGAGAAAATTAAGCTCCAATGATATAAATAAAAATTAATATATCATAAAAAATTGGCATATTGTAAAAGGAAAAAAAAAAAAAAAGGAAAACAGGAATACGAGGTGGTATCAAAAAGTTTCAAGCCTACAGTAGTTTTATAACATGCCAACAGATGGCAGCACGCAGTCACAGTGAGCATCGACCTTCATAAGTCAGCGTGCCAAAAGACATTGTCCTGTGTACACCAAGGGCTGTGTATCTGGTGCTGTTCTGAAAACGTGTTTTACCACATCTGTGATTTCATCATGTACAGAAAGTTAGAACAAGGAGCGAATGTAAATTCTGTGTGAAACCGAGCAAATCTGCCACAGAGATGTTTGACACGATTCAGCAATTTTACGGCGATGCTGCAATGAATCATCTGAGGTGTTTCGAGTGCCACACATGCTTCAAGAGCGGAAGAACAACACTGGAAGATGACAAGAGATCAGGTAGTCCTTCAACAAGCTTAACTCCTGAAAATGTCAAAACCATTCAGCAACGTCCACAACATTGTTGCCACTGCCTGTGTGCAAAACGGAGCCAATTCTCACATGAGATTTGAACATGCGCCGTATTGCTGCCAAGTTCGTCCCCAGGCTGCTGACCCAGAAGGAACATGGGATCGATGTCTGCCTCCCTTAGCGTGCCGTGGATGACCCGTCCTTCATGTCGATGATCATCACCGGTAACGAAACTTGGGTGTACGGGTACTACCCTGAGAAGAAGACTTCACAGAGGATGAGACCGGCATCTCCACGACTGAAAAGGCGAGGCAGGTTTGCAGCTCGACCAAGTGCATGCTCATCATCTTTTTCGACACTCGAGGCATTGTACATAAAGAATTCCCCATCCCCAGGGGCCAGAGCGCAATTCTACGGCCAGGGTCTACAGCATCCGAGGGAGGACATACGGCAAAAGTGCCTGGATCTATGGCATGCAAATCTTGAAACTTTTTGATACTACCTCGTGCAAGCAGTTATACGATAGGGCAGTCCTACTTTAAATGCACACAGTCAAGTCACACAAGCAACTCACATTTATGTGAATATTTTTGTTATTCATATGAGCACATAAGGAGCTCAATAAAAACACTAAGAACTCCATGGCTGCCCCGGGGAGCGCAACAGAAAACTGTTTGCCCGGAGAGTAGGGAGTTTAAATCCTAAAGCCATCTGTGGTCAGGCGTTGCAGAAAGCAAAAAGTTGCCATACTTGCCCTCCTGTATCAATCAGAGCACCACTAGCCAATCATGGGTGCAGCATGAGTAGCATGAGGCTTCACATGCTTCCTTGATACTGAAGAGGCCAAGGCAGGTGGGCAATTGGCAATTACTACCAAGAATATGTAAATAGACAGCAGAACCAGACAGAAATAAAAGATGACACATTCTGTACTGGTGCGACATCCTCTGGACTTCCTCTGGAAAGGAGAACAATATACAAAAACACTCACCACTTCCCGACGATCTTGCTGACATAGCCTTGTTTTTTTAAGATCTCTGGCAACAGGATCTCATCCTTCGTGATGCCTCCCACGACCTCTTGCGGGGTATAGGCTGCGTGAGATACACCATACTAAGATTTAGCTAATGGACGTTTAATTAAATTTCATATCTCTTTGTAGAATGTTCAGTTCTGACTGGTCAGGAGGTGTTAATGCATTTTAATAACTAACAGTAGCTTTAACAGTAGACTTGATCAGGATTATTGACTATTATATTATTTTATTATTAAAATTCCAATGCATTATTGATTCTACATCAACAAATAATTCTACCCTCACCAGGAACTTGTATGATGGTTTTTACACATAGACAGACGTGTGGATTTGGAATTTTAAGAAGGAGTCTTCATTGTCAGTGCTTTGTAACAGTTAATGCTAATCAATCGAGTGTTGTATCTTATTTATACAGGTAGTCCCTGACTTACGAACATTTGAGTTACAAATTTCCGCAAATACGAACGGACCGTTGTTCTACTTCCGCAAGTAGCTCACGTGTATTGTACAAAAAATAGACTCTGGAGTGCACCAAATAGCAATATTTACAATTTCATACAATATTTTCAGTGGGTTAGTGAATGTATGAAATGCCTAAAGTCAGTGTCTAAAGTTGTCTCTAAAGCTCCATGTCTAAATTTGTTTAATTTCCTTAGGTGTGATTATGGTTGTTGGCCACATGCTGGTGAAAGAGGACTGATTTAGTCAAGTGGGTTATGCTTTACATTGTATATTCGTGTAAAGGGTGAACAAGACTCGGACTTGAGAACAAATCGGACTTACGAACATGCTCTCGGTACGCAACTCGCTCGTAAGTTTGGGACTACCTGGTGGGAAAATGTTGCAATTCCTCAATAATCCTACAGGATTATTCATGCATTGGCAGCTGGCACAGGACCCGGTGTACTAGGAAGCAGGAGCGAATTATTTGCTATGCTTGTTTAGGATCATAAAAAAAGAAAGAAAGAAAAATATTGAATCGCGACATTTATAAAATCGTGATACTTACAACATCGCAATACTTGGGTATCGTGATAATGTCGTATCAGTTGGTCCCTGTTGATTCCCATCTTTATTAAATCATATGAACTACTTTATTAAGATTATTGCAAAGAAACACCACACTAATTATTAAATAACTCTTAATTTCTGGATGTTCTAATCAAATTCACTAGTTATTTTACCAATACATCCACATTCCATGTCATGTTTTATCCCATGATATATGATGATTTCCTGATAGCAGGTCATACTGTACCATTCCTGGCATGTGCGTTGGTAGTGTAGAATCCATTCCGGATTGGAAGACGCCCCGTAAGCAACGCCGCTCTGGCTGGAGAATTCAGGAATGAGAGACATTTCAGTGAGAACGTGTAAAAATCTGCCATCAATCATTAAAAGCTTTTCAAGCATGAAGGAAATATATTACTACAGAGACTTGCCGGCTCCACCAAATAAAGTTTAAAACGTGGCTGAAAGGTAAGAACTTTCTCTAGGGAAATTTAGTAATAGGTATAAAGTCAGGAAATCAACATGCAAGCCTCGTTTTCAAAAGAGAAAGACAAAACTGGAGACATCCTTAATATGTCCTTATCCTGCATATTGTGATTAGCCTGCCTTCTTCTTCTTATCTACTACGTGATTAAAATTTTAATTAAGGCTTGGAGGCAGAACGCCGTCTCCACGGCTCTAATGCAGAACGCCAGGTACAGAGCAGGAGACGTCCTCCAGGCGCCCTCGTCTCACACTGACCAGATTAACAACTGATTACACCTTATTTGCTTAAATATTAATTACAACTGAAAACGGGCTAATGGTTCGTCTTATGCATTAAAGCTCCCTTTAAATTCCCAAATTACGGGCCATTTGCACATTTCAATAGTCAGAGCATTAACGACATTATCATAATGAGTTCTGTCTTCCTCCCTCTCTCACTGCCTCAAGTTCTTATTTAAAAGAGTGTATTAAACTGACCAAAGTCAATTCAAAAGGAAGGACTTGAATACTTTTAACTTTTTAAATGCATTGGGGGGGGGAGAAAAAAAAATCAATTTAGCACCTGAGCGAAAAAATTTTACTCCAGGTTTTTCAAACTGATAAAATTTTCACAAATATCTCAAAACGCAAACATTACTCGGTAATTACTTAGTACAAAACCGGAGGAGGTTCAAGGGAACGGGTTTAAAAAGTTATAATTTAGAGTCGAATGATTAGAGAGTCTGTGTTTAAAGTTATAAGAGCTCAGGGTTTGACAACTTCAGGAGCATCTGTTACATAATAAAGAGGACATGCTCTCTTGAGAACACATGCATCTGGTTTAACTGGTTTAACTGGTTAATCTTCATAATTAAGAAGCTGGTTATATAGATAATATATATTAAATGTATATTATTAATCATATTGATAATACATCTTTTTTTTAAGAAAACTTATGATTTTTAGTAATTATTTACCATAAACACTTAATATGCTGATATTACTCATTCATCTTCTATACCACTTATCCTGTATACGGTGGCGCGATGGTCCTGGAGCCTATCCCAAGAGACTTTGGGCACGAGGCGGGCTACACCCTAGACAGGGTGTCAATACATTGCAGGGCACGCAGACACACACAATGGGCAATTTGGGAATGCCAATTAGTCTAATCTGTATGTCATTGGACTTTGAGAGGAAACTGGAGTACCCAGAGGAAACCCACTAAGCACAGGGAGAACATGCAAACTCCATGACAACAGACCCCGAGGAATCAGAACCTCGATCCTGCATATGCGAGGCCTCAGTGCTAAACACTATGTCACCATTGTTAAAATTGTATTATTATTAAATTGTTATATTATACTGTATGACTTTCCACTGATATATATTTTTTATTATTGGTCATTTTGAACAAATCATAATGTACCTGTTATTCTTAAAAGTCGTGTTTTAATCAGTAATAGTAAATGTTTAATGAAGGTTAAAATAGAACAGTACGTCCTGACACACACACAACAGTCCAGCAGCTGAGAAGAAGCAGATAGGAAAATATTTTTGTGAATACAGACCCCGATTTCCATCCAATAAAAATATAAATTTGTGAAAATCACATTAAAAGGCACTACAGCAAGTGTTATTTGTATTAACAGTGTTTTCACTTCTGCTTAACATATAATATCCACTGAATACTAAACACTGTAAAATACCCACACATCTGTTTACATAAAGAAAGCTGAACTCTAATCCCACAGCAGAAGGTTAAGGATGTAAAGGGACCAACATGAAAATTCCAGCTGTGCAGATTTCTGTGATTGTTTTTTTTAAGTTATGAAGGCTTAACTTAAAATCCCCGGAGAAATGTAAAAGGCAAGGCTGACACATGAGCATACATACATGGAGAACAGAGCGGATTTGCAGTGTAGAAGTTGGGGAACAGCATCCCCTGAGAGGCCATCATATCCAGATACGGGGTTTCTTTAGAAGGCTCGCCAAATACACCAAGATCACCCCATCCCATCTGAAAGAGAACATCATGGAGGGAAAAACATTATTTCAAACAGATGCAAAGTTTGTTTGTACGTAATAATAATTACACTATAATTTAATATCATTTTAAATAACCAGCATTGTTAACTATTTAGATTTTTTATATTGATTAAACATTTAAACACATTTGTGACTTAATAAGAAATAGCTGGTGATAAATTTTGCCAAACAACAACCAACCTATAAACCTTGTCTTCTTTTGCATAAGCCTATATTTCCCAACAACCAATCACTGACCGGCACTGTTCCCCAGCAACCCATCACTGACCGGCACTGTTCCCCAGCAACCCATCACTGATCGGCACTGTTCCCCAGCAAATAACCACTGATCCACATTGTTCCAAAACAGATCACTGACCAGCACTGCTCCTAAGCAACCAATCACTGACCAGCACTGCTCCTAAGCAACCATACAGTGATCAACACTGTTCCCCAGCATAAAATCATTAACCAGCATTGTTCTCCAGCCAATCAGCATTGTTCCACAGCAACCAATCACTGACCAGCACTGCTCCTAAGCAACTATTCAATTCCGCAGCATAAAATCAATGATCAGTATTGTTCCTTAACAAATTAACCAGCCGTGAGCTCAGCAACAAATTATTAACCAGCATCATTCCCCAGCAACCAATCACTGATCAGCACCATTCCCCAGCAACCAATCACTGATCAGCATCGTCCCTAGCAACCAATCACTGACCAGCAGTGCTACCAAGCGACCATTCAATTACCCAGCATAAAATCACTGATCAGCATTGTTCCCCAGCAACCAGTCACTGATCAGCATGGTTCCTTAGCAACAAATCATTAACCAGCATTACTCCCAGCAACAAATCATTAACCAGCATTACTCCCAGCAACAAATCATTAACCAGCATTGTTCCCTATCAACCATTCACTGATCAGCATTGTTCCCTATCAACCAATCACTGATCAGCATCGTTCTCCAGCAACCAATCACTGATCAGCATCGTTCTCCAGCAACCAATCACTGATCGGCAATTGCCTCCAACCAATCACTGATCAGAATTTTGCCCCAGCAACCAATCACTCATCAGCACAGATTAGTCACAAAATCTCACAAAAGTTGTACTTTATTCACACACACACACACACACAAAAAAAACTTTTTTTTTTTAACAATAAGTACAGTGTCAGGGTGGGAACTCAGAGAGCAGATTTTATCAGACAGATTGCATGAATTAAAAGTAAGGGTAATCCAAATAAATCAGGATAAATCTTTCTTTGTATAATGATCACACTGAAACACATAGTTTCCCAAGTGGGCTACACATGAGAGAGGTGGAAATAACTGGAAGTAGCTTCGAGACTTACATCATCCATAAGCATGATGATGATATTTGGAGTTGAAACATTGTGGGTCTCGGCGACCCCAATGAAACAGACGGTCCAGAGGAGGAGAGACGAGAACTTCACACTGCGGATCTCCATTTCACTTCATTTCCCTGAGTGCTCTAGTGTGGCATGAGAGTCATGTGAGCTAACAGCCTGCTTCAACAGTGTTTCTATAAATGTGTAACGGCATTTTCCTTCTTAAGAAAAGCGTAAACAAAAAACGTAACAACAACGATAATAAAAAGCAGCACAGGTAAATACTACATGGCTAAAACTTTAAAGAAAACTTGCTTCCTTTTTTGTGTGTGTGTCACGTGATCACGCGGACGCTGTCACGTGACGTGACTTCCGGCTTGTCGCAAAAACCAACATGGCGGTGTGCGTAGCTGTTATAGCAAAAGAGGTAAACGAATATTTAACTGGACTTTAATTTGCGTTTATTTCACTATGCTTGTCTTAAAAAGTAACTTACGGATTCATTCGAAGCAATGAAATGTTAAATGCCCTGACCTTGGTTTTATTCTCTTTAAATAAATGTGGCTTTTGTAATCATTTTGCTTTTGTTATGTTATGATAGCTAACGGCTAAATCCTAATGGTATTATCTGTAAGTTAATGTACAGTGACACTGCATGTTGTTTAAAATGATGACCTCTAACAGCCTGCATTACTGTCTGGCCATGTTGTGCACTTGATGATGGCTTGGATTTGTTTGATATTTAGTCCAACGAGCTGATGATTTTATTATTATTACCTTATTGCTTTTAATAGAAATAAGTTGTATCTATTTTTATTTACTTTATATACAGTATAGGGACTTCCTTAATTAACAGCATACTCATAGTGAGGAAATACACAGTATGGTGACACAGAACATTTTGTGTATATTCATGCACAAGTTTACATGCAGACATGTACCTGAGTTTCAGGGTGAAATAATATCACTGATTACATTACAGCTTACTTTTAGTTTTAACCTTTTAACTCACTCACTCACTCATCTTCATTACCGCTTAATCCTATATTCAGGGTCACGGGGAGCCTGGAGCCTATCCCAGGAGACTTAGGGCACATGGCAGGGTACACCCTGGACAGGGTGCCAATCAATTGCAGGACAGACACACACACTCACTACGGGCAATTTGGGAATGCCAATTAGCCTAACCTGCATGTCTTTGGACTGTGGGAGGAAACCTACCAAGCACGAGGAGAACATGCAAACTCCATGCACACAGGGACGAGAATCGAGCCTGGCCGGGGATCGAACCCGGACCCTGGCGGTGCAAGGCGACAGTGCTAACCACTACACCACCGTGCCGCCATTAATCTTTTAACTCTTTCTACAAATTATTTTACCGACTGCTTCAACCAATATTTCCACTTCAAGTCATTAGATTATATTCTGGACTAATTAGATGAATTGACATGAACATTTGTGACCACTGAAACAGTCAATACAAAGATAAATATTGAAAATATTGTATATATAGTAATATTGTATATTTTTACTGTACATATATTTTATTATTTTATTCTTAGTTAAATCTATTTCTACTTTCTTTGTTATATTCATTTCGTGTAAATAGTCTTAAATAGTCTTTATTCTAAGGTCAAGGGCAGTCGCCTAAGCATTTCACTACATATCATACTGTGTATGACAAAAAAATTAGAATTTTATTTGAATTTGAAGAACAAGGACGACTTCCGCTGAGAATATTTCAGCAACCTCTTTATTGATTGAGCACTATTGTTACCTAGCACAGGCAGGAAATTCACCAAAGCTGTACATGTTGTTGCTGGGACCCTCTTCCACTCCTCCATAATAATATCACGAAGCTGCTGGATGTTAGTCACATGGCGCTTCGTTACATTCCGCTTGAGGACGCCTCACAGGTGATCAATAGGGTTCAGGTCTGGAGACATAAGGTGCATTCCAATCAGCCAAGTGTTCAGTTTAAAGGAAACTGCGAACAGTGTAGGGAACAAGTGAACATCAGGTCTTCACTTCACTGGAAAAGGGAATGAAAAATGTCCCATAAGTCTTTGCGTCTTGCTGGAGCGTAAAAAAATGGATCTCGAAAAAGGATTTAAATATTCCCAAGTCTTCTGGGATGGGCTCGTCTACAGAGGACAGAGGATGAAATGGTATAAACGATAAATGAATGAATGAATGAATGAATGAATGAAGAAATGCACAGGTGGAACAAACAATTGTGATCAGTGATTAGTCATAAGAAAAAGATTTTGATCCGTGATTGGTCAATGTCACCAATGACCAATCACCAATAAGTGTTGTTCCAAATGACCAATCACTGATCACAATAGTAATCATTGTTTGGTCACTGGAAACAATGGTGATCAGTGATTGGTTGTAGGGGAATTGGTTGTGGTCAATGACGTCATCCTGGATGTAGGACAGTGCTTTTGTTAGTGCAACTCTTTCAGATTGGTGATGAGCCGACCGAACCTGCTCTGTTTCTGTTTGTATGATTGCGTAATATAATTGCCTCTATGTTTCTGCAGAATTACCCTCTGTACATCCGGAGCGTTCCAACGCAGAGCGAGCTGAAATTCCACTACACAGTGCACACTTCACTGGACGTTGTGGAGGAGAAGATCTCCGCAGTTGGTAAAGCCATTGCTGATCAGCGAGAGCTCTATCTGGGACTGCTGTATCCTACAGAGGACTACAAAGTGTATCCTTCTGATTAAATGACTTCCAGCAACAGGTTGTGCTGTTATTAGTGCAGGAACAGTGGAAGGGCAGAGCAGTTAGAGTAAGACAAGTTGGAGTAGGTGGATCCTTAATCCTATGCGTACCGATGTAGACCATACATTCATATATCCATCTATCTATCTACAGTAACTGCTCCAAAGAGGATCTGAAGCTTATCACAGGAACTCTGGGCATGAGAACCTGGATGAAGTCCAGGTCAGTGCATTGTAACTTAGTAATGCCCTGATTGCTTTCTGTCTTGGACGCTTTAGACTTGCTGAATAATTTCTGATCTTGTAATATGTATAGAATAATTGCCATAAATTCTCCTCTGTTAGGATACTGTGGGATGAGCTTTCTGTCTGTTTAAGACAGAGTTAGGTTACACCCAGCGTTGGGTCCGATTCTGTGGTTTGCATTTCTTCTAAATTTTTGCTAGGTGTTTAAACTAGTATTTAACCAATACATAAACCCCTACTGCAGTATAAAATGGAATATTATCATATTTGAAAACATGAAGTGAGCAGATACCATGACAATTAAAACTGAGTGACTAGAGGAGAGGTCACGTAACCCGAAGCAGGATGACAGCCTAGGAGTTTTGCTCCGCATCGAAACTCCGTATTTTTCTTATCACGCCCTATTTTTTTTACCCACTTTGTGATTATTTAATAACATATTAAGAAATTAAAATTTTGTGACAAGATCACAAAAAAGTAAAGTAAAAAAGAAAAACTCCACGTGTGTGATGAAGAAGGTACAGAGGCCAGCGCTAGTCTACAGTCGGACACCTCGCTAATTTTAACCGAGGGATACTGAGGGACAGCTGGGGAAAATAGCTACCTCAGTTGCAGTTCTTGAGAACTCATTCGCTGCTCTCACCGCACGGGTTACCGACATTGAAACCCAGCTAAGTACAGCTGAGCAGTGGATTTCTGCGGTAGAGGACTCGGGGAGCGCGCACACGGCACTCAGATGGCCGATTTGCGCACGACCGTGGAACAACTCCAAAGTGAATGACTTGGAGAACCGTGGTCGCCGCAAAAATTTAAGGATTGTTGGACTTCCTGAGAAAGTGGAGGGCCACGAGCCCTACCGAAAATGTTTCCAGTGTGGTTACAGCTTCCCGAGGATTTCCATGCTACTGAGATTGAGAGAGCTCACAGAGCCCCCCTTCCAACCCAGTCTACGCCGAGGTCACCACCGAGTGTTATTGTGCGTTCCCTATGTTTCCCGGTAAAGGAGGCAGTTTTGCAAGCAACTAAGAAAACGACAGTCAATTATAAAGGTGCCATATTATGCTTCTTCCCGGACTTATCTGTGGAGATGCGGAGGCGGCGGGCTTTTGGGGCGGTGTGCAGGCCTATGATGGACTGAAGGTGTTTACCGTGGTTTGACATATCCGGCTAGACTCCGCTATTTACATAACGGAAAGATTAATTTATTCGATAATGTTGAGTCAGCCACTAAATTCCTGGAAGTTCCGGATAAGTGAGCTTCTCTGTTTAACTGACTTCTACTTTAAGACATTTAAACAATTTGAGGGTATTTTCCTCTATTGAACTTAATTGTGAATAAATGGCTTTTTCAAGGTGATGCAGCTTTCCAGTGAAATTTGGTTTGTATCGTCTGGAGAGAATTCTGCCTAAGATCATTAAACCTGATCAAACTGGATTTGTTAAATCTCGCTATGGTTCAGGCAACATGCATCGTCTCCTCAATATAATACATCAGTTGAATACAGATGGTGACCCGGCCGCTATAATATCTCTGGATAAAGAAAAAGCGTTTGACAGGGTCGAGTGGAGGTTTTTCTTTCATATATTGGACAAATTTAATTTGGGCTCTAACTACATCAGACTAGTCAAACTTCTTTACTCTGATTCAACAGCTATGGTTAACACTAATGGTTTATTATCAGGTAAATTGTCAATTAATAGAGGCTGCCGTCAGGGATGCCTCCTGTCGCCACTCCTGTTTGCCTTGTTCATCGAACCCTTGGCAGAAGGTATTCGCATGCATTGGGGCATCCACGGCATGGAGGTAGGTGGGATGGGACACTGCATATCATTATATGCAGATGACATCCTTCTTTACCTGAGGCAGCCACAATCATCAATTCCTTGTGTGTTGGAGATAATTAATTAGTATAGCCAGTCTAGTGGATAGAAAATAAACTTAGGGAAATCCCAAGCTATGTTTTAAATCTCAAGCCATGGGCAAACGCATAACCCCTGATTTAAAGGATTTGTCCCCCAAGAATTATTCACCCTTAATGACAAAACTTAAGCAGGATATGAATAGGTGGACCTCTTTAACAATTTCTTTTTTTGGAAGAATTAACACAATTAAAATGAATGTGCTCCCCCGTTTACTTTCTTTATTTCAGTGCATACTCTTTTATTTGAATCCTAACTTTTTTAAGAGTCTTAATACAGCCATCAGTAAGTTTATATGGAATAATAAAAAACCGAGGATTAAATTCACTTCTCTTCTCAAGCCAAAGGAGTGTGGAGGCGGATCTTTGCCCAACATACAGATTTACTATTGGGCTGCTCAGATCAAACAAATCTTTGAATGGTTTTCAAGTGATACAGGCTCCTTGTGGGTCAGTATGGAATCCTTTGCATGTGCCCTCAGTACACCAACATCTCTTCCATTTATTAATCATTTTAAAGAGATCCGGCCAGTAGTTGAACATTTTTTGAAAAGTTATTAAATACCCTTTTGGCTTGGGAAGATGTCTCCCCAGAAATGTAACCATGCAATCCCCAATCATTTTAAACCCTGACTTTCCTGCTTCGTTAACTAGTATTGGCCTTTGGACATGGGTAGAGAAAGGTATTTTTATTTTAGCCAGTTCATTTACAGATAATGTTGGCAAATCTTTCGAGACACTTGAATAAATGAGTCAAATGAATAAATGAGACGGGGCAAAATCCGCTTTGAAATGTCTGATATTGAAAATCGTCTTCTTCTTCCAGGGGCGTTTAAGGGTCAGATTTCCTATCTGTTTGGCTCCCTTTTATTATAAACCTCTTCACCTTTGAATCCTCTAAGAAAGGTTTGGTAAAAGGTTACGGGCCAATCATTCCCTGATGATGAATGGCTCTCTACATATGAGGAGGTCTTTCACAAATCAACTTCAATCTCTGTGCATGAGCAAAACTTCAAGTTCATATACAGAACATCTTACCCCTGTACGCCTATACAAAATGTATCCAAATGTATCTCAGCTGTGTTTTAAATGTAATAAAATTAAAACATTTGTGTATGAGGTGCATGATCTGCTTCAGAAAATACGGACTAGAAAATTCACTGCGTCTTCAACTATATACCTGCTAAATTGTAAAATATCATTAGATCTTCCTTCTGATTTAGATTGTTTATTAAATTTCATTACTTATCTGGCAAAGAAATGTTTACTTATCCTATGGTCGTCATCTCGTGTACCAACTTTAAAGTGGCTAATCTTCTCCCATTGGAAAAACTTGCGTATGACTTACAGAACAAATCTAAACTGTTCTGGCGGATATGGGCCCACTTGTGGGATCTACTTGAACAATCATGACTCTTTCTTTTGTGTTTTCTTTTACCGGACTGTTTTTTCCATGTTCACTCTTATATTAACAGACTGTTGTTCGTGTTTAAATGTTTGCCATGGGTGTCGATTGTACATTGCTCTGGCTCTGCTTTTTGAGTAGCTTTCATTTTGCTAGGCTAAGCATAAAAACACAAACAGAACATTTGCATCCACATAGGTAATTAAATTAGTGCATTTTTTAATTGTAATGAAATCTTTGTTTTAGGTCACAGACCATGGTATAAGCATTTCACTGGATATTGTACAGTACCTCACAAAATTTGAAAACCCTACCCAAGTGGTTTCATCATGGAGCTAGATCAAGTGTTTGTGCAACCTGGTTACGCTGATTAAAAAAGCCTGTATGGAAAAGATTGTTTGAGCTTAACTAAAAATACAAGATATGGCTATGTGACGAACTCCAAAGTGAAGTTTGTGATTGTCGTGGACTCGTCAAACACATCGTTGAGAGACAACGAGATACGAAGTGTGAGTAGGACATTTCCTGCAGTAGCAGTAAAGGTTTTGCATCAGTTACTAAGATTGTAAGCTGAAATTTAACACTCAACATTGCTACCCTCTTAAGAAAATCTTGCATTGAATCTCATAACTAAAATAACTGTTTTAATTCTTGGTCTGTTACCATGTGTGTCTGAAGCTGAATCACTGTCAATTCTGCAAAAAAAAAAAAAAAAAAACCCAGCAACTTGGTATTAAGCAATGTTGAATCACAAGACAATAGAGTTGTGGTTTCTGAACATGTCTGCTCACTTTGTTGATCCTCAAGCAGCCATGGAAATGGTTTTCACTAAATACTGTATAAATACTGACTATTATACTAATGATCACAAGAAGACGAATGAATCAAAAGTAAAATTGAAATCTCAAAGCTACGTGTGTGGATCTCATTTTGCAATGATGCACAACCCTTAAAACTGCCTGCAAAATGAAGGGAATGTATTTGTAATTTCAGTTTTTCTACTTTAAAAGTTAAACCAGTTGTAGATTGTTGCATCAGCCTAACTTACAACAGAACCATTAAACTTTACTGATCATCTCCACAGATGTTCAGAAAATTGCACAACTCCTTCACAGATGTCATGTGCAATCCTTTCTACAACCCTGGAGATCCAATTCAGTCCAAGTAAGAAATCTGCACAATATCCACTTTGCTTGCTTGTTGATCCTCACTGAGGTAAATGTATTCTCCAAAAATTTTTTTCCCCCAGGGCTTTTGACAGCACGGTGTCAGCTATGATGGTGCAGTCTTCCTGAAATTGTATTTTATTACGCTGTTGTACATACAGAAGCTTGTGTCCCTATTTGTGCATCTGTGTATTTGTCTGTTGTATAAAGTTAGACATTTTCAATTAATAAACTGATTTGCCAGACTGAAGGAAAGCTCAAAATGATTTTATTTATTTTTTTCTGTCAATGACTTACATTAAACAATGAACGAAGAAATTAGAAAATTAGACAAAAGAAATACTGAAATTCGAGGGGACTCCAGCCTCCAACCAGCTCATTTTACAGAAAGGACATTATAAAAAATTGAAATAAAATAACACCAGGATAAATCAAGTCTCTTCATCTTTCAGGCTTTAAATCAGACAAAATATGAGAAACCATACAAAAATATATATATATATGCACTTAAAATGTAACGATGAAAATCGATGTGTAGACCAAGAGTCCATTAAAGCCAGGAACGTAACAATGAACAGTCAGCACCCATAAGTGCTTAGAAAATGGGGGGAAAAAATAACTAAAAGAAACTCTTTTCATTCGGTCAGTATGAAATGTACCAGGGCTGGGCTCTTCCACTTCCCCTGAAACAGAACACACTGTAATTAATAAAAACATGTCTCTAAATCATTGAATCTGGTTTGTGTGTGATTTCTGACTAGGCGTCAGGCATGTATTGATGGTGCTGATTTAAAAAGCAATGACTAAAATGAAGCAAATTATCTACAATAAATGGAATAACAACAATATATTTTAGATATTAAATGTATGACATGTAAATAGGCTTGCAAGGTTATTCACCCGTACATCTGACATTTTAAAATAGTCCACTTTGTGAATGAGGTAGGAACTTACTTAAAAGTACTGTTAGTGAAATTTTAATGAAGTAAAAGTAGCTCATTAAAAAATTCAGTTACTTAGAGAATAGTTACTTTTTTTTCTTTTACAGCAGAGGTGGAATGAGGCATTCTAGTGTAATTCAAAAAAGACAAGCGAATATACAGCGAGTCTTACACTAGTTATTTTTAATTAAAGAAACACCTTTGCATAATAAATCTGTTGCAATTCTTGTGCTTAAAAATCAAAGTGGTCACTTAAATATGACCAGGGCTTTGTTTCATGAGAATTTGATGGCATTTTATTCTTGTGAATTTTGTGCATTTGTTCTCCCCACCCGTCAATAGATCAGTGCAGCAGTGCAATTTTTCTCCTTCCCTGTTGCATTTTTTTTTTTCTCAGTAGCGAATATGATTTCAACTGTAGCAAAGTACGGTACGATACTTCAAACAAAACATACTTAAGTAAAATTACAGATTTTAAAAACTAGTTTAAAAAGTAGAAGAAAAAAACAAAAACAAACAAACAAAAAAAAAACACTCCATTACAGTAACTTGAGTAAATGTAATTTGTTACTTTCCACCTCTGGAAGCCGGTAACCAATCCCACCACCATTCACCATTACTACACCAAGAATACATTACACATACCTGCAGGACATCAACTATCATCTTTTACCCAGTATAGGTTCTGTATAACGCTACGGACTTGACACGACTGTCAGTGCACCGTCACTGTGGGCCAACTAGTATCCACCATTGTACACAAACTCCATATGATAGATTTTGCACATCACGGTCGTCATGTTAAGATTATCCTTCGTTGTGGGTTTACTTGTATAAGATTTCCTAAAACCTCATCATGGCTTTGTAAAGAACCATGTTGTGAGGATGCACCGTTATCAGCATTATATACGCAAGCATGTTCTGTGGATTTTGTGTATTTTAGCTACACAGGAGTTGCCCAGTTGTGCAGGAGGGAAAGAGGAAGGGGGGGGGGGGGCAATAGGGTGCGTTTTAGGAATTAAGAATGATTGCAATCGATTGCCATTTTTCATAAATCAATTACTTGAAATGCACAGGAAATCAACTGATCAACTATGACCGATGATCGTCCCATTAGTTGTTGTATCTGTAACGGTATTGTAGCAGATTCAGTGGGATAATCAAATGTCACATTGTTGCTTTAAGAATCTAAATAACATTTTGTTAAAGCCCGAGGTTCTCTTTTCATGCTTGTAAGGACTCCTTACCCTTTCAAATGAGCAGCTGCTCAGCCAAGACATGTTCACCTGATATTGGTAGTGAACCAATTTAGCATTGTGCAAACTTCAGACAGTAAAAACATTTTACCTCAAAGATGCTTAAGCTAAAACGAAACATTAAATATAGTTTTTGGCCCAAATATTCATTTTCTCACAGTATAAGAACTTATCAATATAAATTTTTAATAAACATCACTGTTAAAATTGTTACAGTACTAATGTATTACAATATAAAAAATAAAAAAAAAACATTGTCTGGTGCACAGAGAAAGCCGCCTTCTACAGCAATTGTTTAAATGCCAGGGTATTGAGGTGAGCAATTAAGCGTCTGAACCTTTATCATGATGTGTGGCGCGCTGACCTGATGAAGCCGCGGAATCTGCCCTGGAAGCCATTATGGAACCGGGAAGCGCGAGCACCTCTGCCTCGGAAACGCCCCCCTCGGTCTGTGCTGCTGATGCCTGGCATGTTGGTGCGTTTTGGTAAGACCTGTGGTGAAAACATGTTACCAACTTAATCTAGACATGGATAGAGCAATGCACATAAAAAGCCCTGCTGGGAAGAATGTTGAGATTAGCACTTTTACCGTACTACACTGTCTTTTTTTTATCTTAAGGAGATAATTTAATCAAACTGGGTTAAGAAGTGTAACACGCATTATTAAAATCTGGAAGGATAGTGATAAACCATGATTTTCGAGGAAGAAATGTGGTCGGGGGAAAAAAAAATTCAGAATGAGTGTGATGGGAAATCACTCGCTCACTCATCGTATATACCGCTTAATCCTGTATTCGACAATAACGGGGGGCTGGAGCCTATCCCAGAAGACTTGGGGCACAAGGCAGGGTACACCCTGGACAGGGTGCCAATCCATCGCAGGGTGCACACACTCACTCATTCACACACTACGGTCAATTTGGGAATGCCAATTAACCTAATCTTCATGTCTTTGGACTGTGGGAGGAAACCCACAAAGCACAGAGAGAATCTGCAAACTCCATGCACACAGAGACGGGAATTGAACCTGGCCGGGAATCGAACCCTGGCCCTCATTGAGAAGAGAGCTCAAAAGGATTGGACTAAACAGCTGCATAGCCTTAAAAATTCCACTGTTGCTAGTAGGGGAAAAAAAGCTTCAGTTTGCGAGGGTGCGTAAAGAACGGACTCTGAAGCAATGGAAAAAGGTCATGTGATCGGATGAGACCAGATTTACCCTGTTCCAGAGTGATGGGTGCATCAGGGTAAGAAGAGAGGAAGATCAAGTGGTGCACAAATCATGCCTATTTCCTACCGTACAAGCCTGTGTTATGATCTGGGGATGCTTCTGTTGGCAAAAGGAGGTACAATTTGCCTGGGCAGTGTGGTTTACATATTGTGCACTATTGTGTAGCCGTGTACTTTATGCAAGTTTTGTGGATCACACAATTAAAATATTAGCTCAAACCCAGTGGCCCTTATTAATCAAAGTTGTGTAGAAATGAGCGCAGACTTCAGCGTCCAGAATGCCATGACATATGAGCGACTCAAGAGTGTGAAGTCTGAAAAGGTCATACGAAGCATAATTGATGAATCAGGTTCAGCTGCATGGAAACAAGCTTCCATACATTAGTTCCTTGCTAACATATGATATGCATACGACAGCCCCTCATTTACCCCCACGGGTGAGGGGTGTTCAAGTCAAACCGGGACTCATGATGAGATTTCTCGCGAATGAAGGCGTAAAAAACGAAGACTTTAAGCGCAGTACGGTGATGATGAGACTCTTATCCGCAGTAAACTTTTTTAAAAACAAGGAGACCTCAGGGTGGACGGACGCTCCTGTGAAGTGGAACAACTGATCCTTGAAAACCACCGGTTAACTTAGAGAAGAGACGCAACTGTCTGTACACACAGTCATACAACATATCACATGTACAATCCTGATCTCGCTCCAAGCCATTTTAAATGTTTGAGTCATTAAAGGAGTTCCTGGGAGGCCAGCATTTTAGATGTTTAAAAGGCGAGTTTTTATTCTCTTAACTGTATTCTGTTATTTTGCACAATTGCTTGATGACTGAAAAGCTGACTAGTGTCTTTAAACAGCCAGGCCATGTGTTTCAGCTGGCCAAAAAGCCACATCTAGGTCGAAGGTTTGTGTTGCGCTTGTGGTACATACCTGACCCTATTACTCACCTGAAGAACTAATTCGCTGAAAAACATCCATGTCTGTGCCTCGGATTCATACTTACAGACTACATGTCGACATTAAATGCTATTATGTGCAACTTAATATGAAGTTCTCACATTAGATATACCCGTGTGATCACGTTGCACTCTCACCTTAATGACTCGTCCTCTAAACAAGGTTTCATCCATAGCCATGGCCATCCTCACAGAGTCTCTGTCAGAGAACTCGATGTACGCAAACCTAAAGACAACAGCAAAGAAATGTTGTCTTAAACAGAGCTCGATGCACAAACACCAAGACAATATATTCATGGCCTCACCCTTTCGGATGCCCAGTAAATTTGTCGCACAGAATAGTGACCCGGTTCACGTGTCCACAGCCATTAAAGTAGATCTCCAGCTCATCAGCAGTCGTCCCATAATCCACCTGTTACCATTTTAAACACAGCATGCACCGTTTACTACAAACAGCTAAAGTATTCAATTATTTACATCTAAGGGGTGGTGTCTCAGTGTAATCTTAGAGAAAATAGTCTTATACAAAAAGTTTAGGCACCCCATTGATAGATTTTGGTGATTTTTTTTATTGAAAAGATGTTAACACAGTCTCTCTTGGAAATGGAAAAAAAGCACTGTTTTCTCCATTAAAAACAAACAAACAAACAAACAAAAAAAAAAACACCAAAATCTGTTATTTATCAAAGGGTGCCTAAACTTTTGCATAAGACTGTATGCTTATTATTATTATTATTATTATTATTATTATTATTAAACATGCCAGTTTAATTTTAGAAAATATTTGGTCAGTTTAAGATCCAGACCAGGATGTTTTTTTTAAGATCCTGCACCCAGATGATTCAGATGATTCTTCTTGGCTGACAGAAGTGGAACCCCATGAGATGATCTGCTTTTTTATTTCAAGATTTGATGTTCTGTGCATACTGAGATGCTTTTCTGCTCGGCACAGATGTAAAGAGCGATTATCCGTTATTATATCCCTCATCCTTCTTAGCAGCTCAAACCAATCTGTCCATTTTCCAGTAAGGCTACTTCCACATTACAAGCCACACTGTTCAATTCTGTTGTTTTTTTTTTGTTTTTTTTGGGCCAAGCGTCATGTGTGCACATGCCGATGTCTTTGCTCATGTCATCTGGGTTAAATAATCATATTTGTGCGACCACTCATTCAACAGATTTTAGCAACACACACACACAAAAAAAAAAAAAACTGCTTGGGATTTTGATCTGGAGGACGGCAAGCATTTAGTCGGCTGTATTTGTTCAGGTCTAGAAGAAAGAAAGCCAGATATCACACTTTAGCTGTTTAGCAGCTACTGCTAGCACTGCTGCGATATTCCCATGCTGCCGGTGCTGATGACTGAACATGTCAGCATCCTACGCATGCAAAAAGTTTCATGAATTCCAAACAGACTGTTCTCATTCAAGTAGACTTCCTACCTACAGTACTCAGACCTGAATTGAAAAACTTCAGTTGTGCATTCAGACAGCCCTAAAATCAATCAGATCTGTCTCACATGGTCACAATCGGATTAAATTAAAAAATTTTCCCACAAATCTCTGAAAACTACAGAAACTGCTGCATGTGGAAATCCCAGCAGATTAGCGGTTTCTAAAATACATAGCGGTCATTACCAAAAAGAGCACAATTTTCCCGTAGGTCTTGGCCTGTACTTGTTTCCTTTTTTTGTGTTACGCAGCTGTCACATGATTCACGGATACTTCAACTGCATGACTGAGTGTTCCTAATAAAATGGACGGTTAATGTATTTTAAGTGATCAAGTCTGGATCCAGATTTGATGCAGATTTTCATATACATTGTAAAATGTATTGAAATTATATCTTAATACAGTTCATGTCACCCTGATCAGTTCACTTTTACTGAATTATGAGCCACACGAACGTACATTACAGTCACCATATCTTATTAGGCAACAGATATCTACACATGACAAAGTGAGAATTTTTTTTTTATTATAATAAAAACACAGCTTACGTTCCCAACGTAAACGGATCTGGCATCGGCGTCTATCCTTTCCTCGGGTGTCATACTGTAGAAAAGTCCTGCGCCACATAGGTAGCATGTAATAAAAAAAATAATACAGATCCATCCAAGACAGAACGTTGCACTCTAATCACAGCAGCCATTTAAACGTATAAATCATAAAAGATTAATCGACGATTTAAAATTCCTGACATGAGAAGTGTAAAGTTAACAAAAAAGTTATCAAACTTTCAACAGATGATCAGAACACTTTGCATTCTGTATCCCTGGAACTTTAACAAGTTACACACCCCTGATCGAAAAAAGGCAGTCAGCATCTTCCTTAACCAAAACCCAACTTACTGTAGGAGCGCAGCATTGCCAGAGTTTGGAAAGTGATGATCACGTGGTTGCCTGAACTCACCTGATTGTAGAGGACCGTAGGGAAACGGCTTAACTGAGCTGTACTGCGCCTCCCTCAGCTTCTCTTCCTCCTCTTCCTCCATCTCCATCACCCGTGCCTTGATCGCTTCTAACTCCTGCAGGATAAAAGTCAAGCGATGATGGCAGGCACTCCAGGCTCATACACCTTACACTATAGGTATAATTACATGGATGGATCTCTGTTTTTTTGTTGTTGTTGCTGTATTGGAATACTGCAGGTTTAATGTTGAGCTTAGGTTTAGAAAACAATGTGCAGAAGCCTTTGTAGCTGGCTTCCAAGTAAGCAAGCGGACACAAGACACCCTCATGAACAGAAGACCGGGGACAAATTTGCTTTAAAAACCAAATAACATTCTTGGAAAAAAGTAATTTGGCTAAACCTTCTACATGATAAGGAATAAAACTTTGATTTATAACATCATCACCAAGGTAGAACTTGCAATTATTCTACAGGGTGTCCCAAAAATACGTCCTCTACAAATTACTTCGTTTGTGTTATACACACTCACTTTCCACTTCATTAGGTACACCTTGCTAGTACTGAGTTCGACCCCCGTTTGCCTCCAAAAATGCATGAATTCTTGGGAGCATAGATTCAACAAGGTCCTGGAAACATCCTGTAGAGATTTTGGTCCGAATGATGTTCCACCACATCCCAAAGGTTCTTTATTGGTCGAGATCTGCTGACTGTGGTGGCCATTTGAGTACTGTGAACTCTTCAAGAAACCACTTTGAGATTATTTAAGCTTCGCAACATGCCACATCATCCTGTGGTCATAAAGGGACGGATATGGTGAGGAACAATACTCGGTACTAAGGGTTCAAAGTGTGCAAAGAAATTATCATCCAGAGCATTACGTAACCAACAGCAGCCTGAACTATTGATACAAGACAGGATGGATTCATGTTTGTACATCTCAATGTCGCAGCAGAAATCGAGACACATCAGACCAGGCTTTTTTTTTTTTCTCCTATTGTTTGATTCTGGTGAGCCCATGAAAATAGTAGCCTCAGTTTCCTGCTCTTTCTATCAGCTTACACCATTCTCCCACTGACCTCGATAACATGATGAACAAGCCATTTTCGCCCAGAGAACTGACACTTACTGGATATTTTCTCTTTTTAAGACCATTCTCTGGAAACCCTACAGCTGATTGTGCATGAAAACCCCTGTAGTTTAGAAACACTCAGACCAATCCATATGGCACCAACAACCATGCCACATTCAAAGTCAGTTAAATAACGTTTCTTCCACATTCTGATGCTCGGTTTGAACTAAAGTAGATGGTCTTGCCCGTTTCTACATGCGTAAATGCATTGAGTTGCTGCCATATGATTGGTTGATTTTATACTTTTATACATCTAACTTTACCTTCAAACTCCGGACGAAATATTAAACCCCAAGTGTTGCTCTTTTTATTAGGCATAGGTAACAGCCAGTTAAAGCCTAAATCGGTCCTAAACCACATCAGCATGATGTTACCAAAGACTTGAATTAAGTTTGAGATAGATTTATGACAGAGGGGGGGATTCCATTACAGTATTTGTTACACTATCATCAAAAGTGAATTTTCAGACAGAATCATACAGTGCAACACCTTTTTTCATAATACTTAATGCTTCTGATCTCCTGATCCATTTTTTTTGTAAATATGAACACACATTCACATTTTTTTTGCGTCTATAACTTTTTGAACTCAAATCTTTCAATGATTTCCATGTCATTTCCATGAAACTTGGCCAATTTAGATTTCACGTGAAAAGACAAATCTGAAAAGGGGGTATTATTCTTAAATGAAAAAAAAATATTGCAATATGGATTTGACCCGGTTATGAACACTACAAATTTTCTTTTGCTTTTTGAGCTTTAACCAAAGGCCAATTTAGGCAACCATTGTTACTGGTCATATGCTTCTTCATATACTCAAAGAAATATGAATAATTTGCAATTTAACCAATTTGAAATTTTTAGGGAAGCACGATTGGTCGCTTCCATGTTGCATAAACTTTAGAAGTAGCTTCTTTGGTACACATTTTCTGTATTATATGGATGACAAAAATTTTTTATCAGCACCAGTAATGTGTTTTGATCGTATGCAAACCTAAAGGAGCAAAAAGGAAACGTGTCTAGGCTTAGGAACACGTAATTATTTTATACAGGCTTAATAAATTCTTCAACAAGTTATGTGCGATTTTTAGTTTTTGGTGCTTTTAATGGGATGGTAAGGAGGCCTACAGGAGACTGGTGCTCTCGAATCGGCTTGTGACCTTTTCTAATCAGGCACAGTGCACAGATTACTACATAATATTCCCATCCATAAATATCTTCATTAATATTTGGTCCTTATACACTTTTTTTTGTGGTAGAAATTGCAAATATTGAAGTATCATGATGTAAACCCAGTAAATAAACCCCACACTAAATAAGCTACAGATTCAATTTGTAACCAATGATGATGGATTAATTGGAGGTTGTATAATAACATGAAAACTTTTAATATAATCAATCAATTAGGTTAATTTCTAAATAAGTGAAACAGCGCGTGCGTGTGTGCGCGCGCGCGTGTGGTTCAGAGTTCAAACAAGAAGCAGTTGCTCCGAGTGAAAGCTTTTGTAGTAATATTAGAAATATGAAAGGTATTCACATAGCAGACGGGTTATATATGCATTTACAGGAGTTCCTGCAGGCATAAAGGACTTACCTGGTCCTCAGTGAGCTGCGCTGTGGAGGTCAGAGCTCCTTTAATGTTGTAGCTTTGCTCCGCCATGTTACACACAGAGTCACACTTCAGCCTGGTTTAATAAGTACATCAGACTAAACCCAGACACGAGTTCCTCTTATTAGACAGGTCTACAGCTAAATACCTACTGAATCAGGGCTGAGAAAAATATTTCACAGGTTTTTATTTATTTAGAAGTCTAAAGTACCAGTAATAAGGTCTAAACCTGCATCCTAAATGACTTAATAGGTCGCCGCGGGCGCGTCCCAAACCAAACCATACCGCGCTACTTCATATGAGCCGAGTATATATTAGGTTTGAGATACAGTTTGCGGATTGGAACTCAGCCCGAGGGAGAGCGCGAGCGAGAGCGCACGTGCGCGCGCGGTCCGGCTTTAATGAGCTCACCTGCAGCTCACCTGTTTGACAAAAACATCAATTCTGTATTTAACCACGGTACAATTCATCAAATAAGTTACCTCAGAAAAAGATTGAAAAATGTTTAAAAAGATTAAATGTTGCCTCTCATTTGATGTGTTCGCTTTTAATTCACCTCAAAGTGTAACAAAGTATCGCTCATAATTCACCTCAGCGTATCAGAGTAGTCATCTTCTTTTTAAGAATTAAATGTTTAAACAATTAAAATATTTATTCTCTTAAAACAATCCGTATAACATGAAAAGTACAATGCGTTTAAAAAAATAAGTAATTAATAATATTAATAATAACGTACATTTTACGCACCTTTCCGTAATAAAGTCACGTGACTAACGTTTGCGAAAGAACTATGTATGATATTACAAGTAGGCCTGTTCAAAAGAAAGATAAGTTTATTAATAATGTACCTCTTGTGGTCTTGTATTTAAAAATGACATTGTAAAATATTTTAAAAATACTAAGTTAAAAAAATTGTTGGAATTTTATGTTTATGTGAGTCATATGGGATAGGGTGGAATTATTTATTATTATTTTTTATTTCTGGTGCTGGGGGCAGGAGTAGCTTTCTGGTTAAGGCGTTGAACAGCGGATCAGGAGGTTCACGGTTCAAGCCGACAGGGTGAGCAAGGTCCTTCACCCCCAAGTGCTGAGGAACATTTGGGCGTCGAGTAAAGAAACAGCTACACAGAAACGATAGATTTATCTCCAGAGTGTGAAAGTATCCATCGCCCGACATGCCAGATTGACCGTGGACCGAAACAGTGGCACGGTGGTTAGCACTGTGGCCTTGCACTTCCAGAGTCGAGGGTTTGCTTCCCGCCTCAGGATCTGTGTGCGCAGAGTTTGTATGTTCTCCTCAAGCTTGGTGTGTTTCCTCTGTGTACTCTGGTTTCCTCCCACAGTCCAAACACATGCGGATTAAGTTAACTTCCGTTCCCAGATTGCCCATATTGTTTGTGTGTGGCCCTGTGATGGATTGGCCAGGGTGTACCCCGTCTTGTGCCCTAAGACCCCTGGGATCGTCTCCAGGCCCCCGCGACCCTTTATACAGGATAAGTGGTATAGAAGATTAATGATGTTTTTTTCCCCCCATGTGTGTTATTTATTTATTTCTTTTTTCTTTTCTTATTTGTTATTTACTGGCCCTCTAACTGTATGTTACTGTTTTGTGGTGGGGAAAAAAAAGTTTAAGAAAGAGACACAAGCAGAAACTTTCTGCAAAGAAGAGACATATTGTAATGTTGCACCAGAACATTTTTTTAATCACAGTAGAGTTTACCCAGGACAACCGTTTGAATGATGATGATGATCAGATTATTTTAATGGACTTACATACATTTTCATGAATTTATCTTTAGAATAATCACATCCTACACGTTTCGAAAAAACAAAAATGTACTTTTAGTTGTTTGTATTGCATGTATTTAATAGCTTTACGGTCCCAAAAAAGTCTTTTATACACATTTTACATTTATACGTAAAAATCTTAGAGGGTAAAACTGGAACAAATGTTAGAAAAAGTTAGACCAAATGCATTTTTTAAGTCAAATGGAGGGGGCGTGGCTTTCTAGAGATCACAGACTTTGGATTCAATTCATTTAAAAGTTCTGCAATGTTTCACATTTTTCTCACTGTCTATCCAGTTACCCACTATTATTTTACCTCCAGAATAAAAGGTAGCTCACTCACTCACTCATTGGCTATACCGTTTTATCCTATATATAGAGTTGCGGAGGACCTGGAGCCCTATCCCAGGAGACATGGGGCACAAGGCAGGGTACACCCTGGAGAACATGGAAACTCCATGCGCACAGACACAAGGCGGGAATCGAACGGGAACCGAACCTGGAACCTGGAGGTGCAAGGCCACTAAGCCACTAAGCCATCGTGTCACCTAAATGGTACCTGTAGAGCCTATATTATTTCCACATTATTATACCACAGCACTTTCTCGATTCTGACTGGTCAGGAGGTGTTACTTAATTGTCTTAAACAAGCAGCACTGACAGTAATGGTGCCAGTAATTCAAATTACAGATGTGCTCATTCTAGATCCTTACTGGATATAGTAAAATATATATGGATGATATATTTCTGATCTCATGCCCAGTGTTTCCGGGATGGGCAGCAGATCCACTGGAGGTCCTTGTTAAGGAAACTTTTATCATTGCACAACGAACATTAGTGTTCATTTCAGTCAGTGATTACTAACATCACTTTGCAACACAGCTGAGAGCAGAATAATTACCTCAGGAGAGACTTAATTGAGGTAAGTGGATCCCAAAGAGTAAATAGCAGGTTTTGAATCTCACACAAGGGTCTAGTCATTTCATTGAAGTTCCCTTGCAGGTTTCTTGGGATATAACACCATGCATGATCACTCAGGAAATGAAGGACACACCAGAAGCGTCGGTTCGTATTTCGTTGTCGTTTTTAATTACACAGATACATATCTCAACACAGACAATAACCTGATTTAGAATTTTTACAGCGTCACATATCCAACGAAGCGCACAGTAAAGGGGTAGAGGGGCCAGCAAAAAGGAGGAGGAGAGCATGCAAGAAAGAAATCAAAACTTCTCCTGGCACAGTTCACTTCATCTAGAGACTGATAACAGGAACCAAAAAAAAAAAAAAAAAAAATCTTCATCACACCAACCTTTTCCTACAGAAACAACGTTCTCTTTTCTGTAACAATGTATTGCACAATACAGTAAATAATGCTTCCCTAAACATGTCAAACCAAGCCTTCATCTTTAGGTATCTTTACAAAAACAAAAAAAAAAGAGAGAAAAAAAAACCTCTTAGCTATTTTAGCATTAGGGAGATCAAGCGTCCACTCCGGCTTTGCTTACAATAGCGTTCTCAGTCTCATTTAGTGTGAGGTTTATATTATCACAGGATGAGCTATGGGTGTCCACTGGTAATGGCCTTTGCTACAGAGTCCGAAAAGCTTCTGATCACATGCATTACCCCAAGCAAAACATTCCACCTATAACCTCATGTACGAATGGCATTATTAAAGTAGAAGAAAAAAAAAGTGGTAGGGAAAAAAAATTATAAAACCTTATCAAATGTCTCATTTTAAATATAAATATGCAATGTAAATTTTACCGCCGTTTGAGATTTATGCCTACAGAGCTCACGTGACTTTCTAGATTAAGGTGTGTTAATGTTTGGTTTCCATTTCTGCGCGTCAGAAATCTTTAGCCCGGAATGTCTCCTAGCCTCGATCCCCTCACGAATCAGCTCAGAGAAGCCGTGCCTCTCGCTGTGCCCGGGAAAACACATATACACACAAACGGTGGAAGATCCATCATCGAGCTCTTCCTTTTTGGTTCAACTTTGGTTGGAGACGCAACGGGACACGGACGAGATCATAAAATCGCACAGGGTGAACTTCAGATGAAATAGATGTGGGCTAAGCAGACATGCAAAGCATAGAGAAGGAGAGAGAGATGTGTGTGTGTGTGTGTGTGTGTGTATGTGTATGTGGGTCCTCTGCCTTCATTTTGCTTGTGTTAATGGATTAAAGCTCTGGAATATTCAAGTACAGTGAGATCATGGATATCTGTCTCTCAAGCACACACTCGAGTCAGTGAGGTTGGCTGATGCTAGACGCGTGTCTGTTCGTCATATCGTGATAACTGAATAAGCTTTTGTCTTTATTTACAATATCATAAGGCTTATATGTTAATAAAACAGACACACTTACCTGTAGTTATCAACACTGAATCTTGACAGGCTACAGATCTTTATGCCCCATTACAAATTTGTCTTGCCTGTCTATGATACCGTCTGCACTGACCGAACTCCTGAAAAAATATAGGTATATAATATAGGCACACGCGTAGCTGTAGCTTTGTATTTCCAGCACCAGGCTGTTGTGTCGTGTGTTCTGTTTCGTGCTTGGAGTGTGTGTTTATTTCCAACACTTTGGTTCAGGGGCCTTAGTTCACACTAGCTCATGTTCAAAAGGCTGTGATTAACCAGCATGCAGAGGTGCTTTGGTCTGTTATTTTGGATAACTATGTGACTATGCTGAAGGTTTAATTAAAACTCAAAAAGCAACTGCTTATAAAATAAATATCACATGACTACGGCTATGTTCAGGCAGACAGAACAGGTCAGATCCAAACCCTAAGCCACAATTTACTAATTTTAAATCTGATTGGATTTCTGGAAATGGCTGTTTCTAGCTTTCTATAGTTGGTCCAGTCAGACTGGATGTCACTGTATGTGTATCTTTACTACAGCAACATCACTACGAGGGGCGTTCAAGTCAAACCTGGACTTCGGTGGATATTGCCAAATCCCCCCCGTACAGTCCTAACTTCGTTTAAAGAGATTTCCATATTTTTGGGGCATTAAAGGAGTTCATGGGAGGCCAGCGTTTCAATATGATCATGGCAGAAAACTTTCCACCTTCATGGCATTAGTGTAATTCTGGGACAATTGCATTAGTGTAGCCGAGGATTATAATCTCTACATTAATTAAGCGCAATCAAAAGTCCCGGTTTGACTTGAACACTCCTCATACATATTTGATCATTCCTATTTGTATATACGGTGCTAATGTTTAGATTTGCCCTGCTGTGTGAACATAGCCTTTCACTCCGTTTGGTCTTAAAAAAAAAAAACCGAATGTCTCTGTAAATCTACCCTAAACCCTAAAATGACATAAGCATGCTGAATGCAGATTGTTTCTTCGTATGGCGGCTGGTTTGCATGTCCGCTAGTGGCACGGCTCTCTGAGCACACGTACTGTAGATCTCATGCTCTTGGACAGGAGGTAGCTAATGAGGAGACGCAAGGCCGAGGATTAACAACCAGGGGGCGCGAGAAAGACACGTGGCTCTGTAGAACTGCGTCGCGTCATCATACACAGGTGAAAGGCTAGGAGAAGGTGAAAGGCTTCATCATATATTATTAATTTAGAAACAAGAAAAGAGATTGTTCAATATTCAACGCTGTGCTTAAATTAAAGGAGCTGACACCAAGAAAACAACAACAACAAAAAACAAAAGCATCGAATAGGACAATAGGACAGGAAACCTTCAAGTTTGGTCCGTATTAGAGGTATGACACGTGGACAGGACGTCTGAGTGCACAAAATGTTTCGGCCCTGTCCGGCCAACTCAGCGCGGAGTGCGTTTACACCAAATTCGGTCAAGGTGACGGACTTGTGTTTATTCTGTATTATTCGGGGCATTGCGAGATCATTACATGGCCCTTTATTAATCAAATAAAAAGATTCCACATTTGTTTGGAGAGAAAGCTGATGACTGCATCAGGATAAAAAATAATAATAATAAAAAAAAAACATAGCTACGTACCGCAGTATAGACAACGAATAAAAGAGTGTTAGCTTGACCCTGGTGTCGGTTTTGGAGGCTGACTCAGTGAGAACGTTACACTGAAATCAACAGGAAGCCTGCCTACCGCATCACGCGCTCACGAAACACACACTTCGAATCGGAGCGTTTCGCCTTCAGCCCTCTGGCGATAAACTGTACAAGCAGTGATGCGTAGCAGTGATCAACTCCGACATTCACCTCCTCCGTTTCACCTACGTGCTCCTGATTTCGCAGAGCCAGCAAATGTACAAGCTGCTCCTTTAAAGCCAGACGTCAAAAAGGTAACGTTAGGTCAATTATCATGATGATGTCATCCAGTCAGTCCAAGTTGTGACTGGCTTAACGTAAGCACCGACCTTTTTAAGCATGTGACTCGACAAAATCAGGACTTGCTGTCACCTACATCTATAGATTACACAATATACAGAGTAAAACTGACGGAACAGTAAAAAAGAAAAAAAAAAAAGAAAAAAAAAACATGGGTCTGATGGAGTAATTACAATTGCTTCGATTTGGAAAGGAAAAGAACTGAGAAAGTATTTGTAGACATTATACTTTGTTATTTGGCAAACACATTTTTCTTTTTTGGACCTCTTACTTTTAAATACTATATACATTCACATTAAGTTACGGATGTTATTTTAAATAGATTTATATGTAGATTTATATTATAAGGTACCCTAAGGGTGGTTTCTGAGGTTCCGTTCAGTAGCTGAATTCTCTTCTCATATTGCACCTCCGTCCTCTCACCGTCTCGAGACACGAGCGATATAAAATACACGAGGAGTTTCTACTCTACAGATTTCTCCATTCTCAGAACGTCTTTACATGTCCGGCCCAAACCGATAAACGAAAGGAGACGAAGAAAGAACGGTAATAAAACAAACAAACAAACAAACAAACAAACAAATAAAGTCAGGCAGCACAGGTAGACATCAGAGACAGAGACATAGAGAACCAGAAAGCAGTATCTACACGTTTGATCCCTTCTTAAATATCTGCTCAGAGGGGGACGAGACGAAGGGACAGGTAGGCAGGAGGTAGAAAAAAAAACGGAGAGAAAGAGAGAGATAGAGATCTAGATATATAGAAGAGAAATCAAGTCCACACTGATTTTTATGAGACAGGTTCTTTTTTTTTTTTTTTTTGGATTTTTGTTATTTTTGTTTTTTTAGCAGTCTGCTCTTCATGCTTTGGAAAAAAGAGAGAGGGAGAGAGAGAGTGAAAATTACAGCTCGGTGTAAAATTGGGAGAGTTTTAGAAAAAGAAAAAAAAAAACGGAGAATTGCTTGAAAAGACTCGTCCTTGGAGTGCGATCCTCGCACAGACGTTCTCGGTTCTTTTTTGAAGGTTGGATTTTTTTTTGGCATTCGCGGTGCCAATTTTCCTTTCGAGGCCAAGAGAGCGTTCATTCCCATACGTCTCGTTTGGTCCACTCGTCCTTGCTTTCCATCTCTCTCCGCCTATATATATGTCTTTTTGCTTTGAGCAGAGGCGGATGACTTGTCACTTCAACGTGTTCCTTGGGGTTGGAGCAGGGGATTGTGGGTAACTGAGCCAGGAAAGGGAAGAAGTAAGGACAGGGAGGGGGGCGGGGGGGAGCACAGTGAGAGGAGGGAGGCAGGGATTGAATTCGTTCCTTTTTTTTTTTCCTTGCTGCCTCAACACAGAAACCAGACTTGGGTTTGAGGAGGTTTTGCGTCGTTCGCGTTTGGTTACAAGACGAGTGCTTCTCCGAGAAACTTTGGCAGTGTATTAAAAAGGTTTGGATCATTTTTTTTTGGGTTCGCGTCAGAACAGAGAGGTGAGTCCGGCTTAGGTTTTTCTTGGCTCGCTAGCAAGGTAGTTATCAGGTCTTTATTCTTTTTATTTATTTATTTATTAGCATTATTATTATTTTTGGATTTTCTTGTTAAAGCCAAAAACAAACCGGTGGTTTGAAGAACGGAGCGCTGGGATGGGAGGGGAAGCCTGTCGAGTCCCCTTCTGAACAAACCCAGGAGACAGGAGTCCGAAGAAAGGGCAAAAGTGTGTGTTAGACTGGCAAAAGCTACTAACTCTAACTCCTGTATTCAAGCTTCTCTAAGAAAAAAAAAAAAAAAAAAGGTCTCTGCAGAAGAGGACGGAGTGTCTCAGGTGTGAACTGCCTCCATGCGTGCTGGGTTGACCATTATATATACAGGGCTTAAGTTATTCATAAAGCCATTCATTTCTTGCAGCCTTATTTTTAAATAAGACGCGCTTAAAGTCGCTGACTGCGTCCACGGTAAATCGAACCCTTCAGATTTTAATAAATATTAGCGCTAGGGTTAAATGAGAGCTTCAGGTAGTTGAGAAGAAGTGAGGAACTCGTGGAAGTGGGAAGAAGTGCGAGGAAGTGTGGTGAACATTTCTTTCTTCTTCTTCTTTTGGGTGCAGGTGCAGCAGCAGCAGCAGCAGCGTTAGCGGTAGCAGGGAGCCTGACCAGACTGGGGAAGGGTCAGAGGTCAGCGGGAGGACGAGTCCAGAAGGGCAGGTGTGGCTGGGGTGGTGGAGCGCGACACGCTGCTGGAGCTGGAGCTGCTGTCTTTGGGGCTTCCTCCTCCGCCGCCCTGGCCAACCAGAGACAGAGGGCCCGGAGGGGTGCTCTCGGAGTGTGTGGGTGGAGCGCTGGAAGAGGACGAAGAGGAAGAAGAAGAGGAGGACGACGAAGAGGATGGAGTTCCCAGAGGGACGCTGCTGCCTCCCGGGAGCCCTTGCAGTGTCTGGCCGCACACGTGGTGGTGTTTCTCCCAGTCCTTGTGCTGGCAGAAGGAGCCGCAGTACCGCGCCGTGTTACATCCGCTGCACGTCTCGCTCGCCTTGCGGCCGCAGTTCCAGCAGCTCTGGGATAACGGAGGAGAGGAAAGCGTGTGTTAGCAAAAGCGCGTGCGGTATATTACAGCTAAAACAGCCCTGTCCTTCCCACAGTAACCACACAGTTTCCATAAAGGCCCTACACTACACTACACACTCAGGCCTGTTTTTGAGCAGCACATGTTTAAGCTCATTGCCTTTCTGTCAGCCTGAATCCGACTGCACGGCCTAATGCGTAACAGCTCGGTAGCTGGAGTAAGTGTACAAACATATGTGCTGCAACTACAAATTTTGAGCTCTCACTCACTCCCTCATCTGGGGGGATCAAGACTCGGGACTAGAGGGGGTGGAAATCCATCGCAAGGCGCTCTCACACACATGCTCATCCACACACTAGGGGCAATTTGAAGGACGCCAGTTAGCCTAATCTTTGGACTGTGGGAGGAAACTGGTGTACCTGGGGAGAAACCCACCATGGGAAACATGCACACGGACCCTAAGATGGGAATCAAACCCAGACCCTGGAGGTGCAAGGCGACAATCCTAACCTAAGCCACTGTGCCGCCCTCTTTTGGTACAAAAGATTGAAAAAGGACATCATTCATTAAACATAACTGAAATGTTTTCCAAGCCACCCTGTCGCTGCTTCCGTACCCTCGGCATCAGGAGATAAAGAGGAGGAGTGGCACACTCTCAGAGATTGAGAGGGAATGAAGTGAGCGTGCGATGGAGAGACCTCTCTATGAGTGTTAGATGCCTTCTTCATCTAACACACACTCACAGAGCCTCTCTTCACCACACATGAGTGTATGAGCTATTTTCAGGACAGTGGAGAGCGTGAGTGGTCATGCTGTGTGAAGTGGGTACAGGTAGCTATGATCTACAGGCAGGAAGTGCCCCAGTGGGACCTTGCCGATTGTGTCCGTGAGAGAGTGAGAATGAGACACACCTCGCTGGAGTCCTCTTGCTGGTTGATGACGGACAGCGCGTCCTCCGAGGCCTGTCTCTTAGCCTCCGCTAGCGCTCTCTCCATCTTGGAGCGTTCGGCTGAGATCATCTCGTGAGCTTTCCTCTCAGCGTCAGACACGGCTTTCTGCAGCTCAGACATGGCCTGTCTCTTCACCTCGTTCACTGCCTCCTCTGATGGGGCGGGAAAACAGGACGGGGGTGGGAGGTGGGGGGAGACAGACAGACAGAAAAAGACAGATTAGCCCCTGCAGATATCTCCTCCATTCCCCGCTTATTCCTTATTGAGGACATGTAAGCTCTCGGCTTGTTTTCTCATTCTGAACAGATGTACATCATCTAAGATTTAAAACATTCTGTCAGAAAATTCGCCTTAAATAATTAATCAGGTTACAATACTTCCTGCGCTGACAACAGCAGATGTTTCCGAACTCCCTCACTTTGTTCGTGAACTTGTCTATTAACCGAATTTACAGCAGTGACTGATTTTCCCGCTCTGTGAAAAGCTGAAAGGGAACTCCCGTGCCGAAATACGCAGACCTCAGATAAGACCCAGAAGTGAGGAGGCGGTGCTCTCCAGGCGTCCTCTGTTCTACAAACGCCATTGTGCGTGAGTGAGCGGTGCGCGCGTGCGTTTTTTTTAGGACAGGCAGGTGTGTTTGGACACGGTCGAAAAATAGAAGCCCAGGCTCATTAGGGGCGCGTGCATCACTGTTCATGGCCGTGATAATCGCTCTCCTGCTCCCCAGCCGCTCCTCATTTACACACGCTGGGTCTTATTTTAGCTCGGAGAGAAACGACCACGTTACAGTAAACGGATGTTGTGTGTTATGAAGGTGTACTTCTTAATGCAGTCAGTTAACACATTCTGTACAGTATACCGAGATGCACTTATTTGCCTCGAGCAGGTGCTGGATTAGCATAATTGTAATGCGCGCCTTTTGTAGAGCACGTCTCCTGTTTTAGCAGTTGCTTGCAAATTCGACGCCGTCTTTCGCACCGGGTTTAGCCAATCAGGCAAGGGCTAGACGGGCGTCTGTCTCGGGTGTCTGTGCACGCCTGGAGTGCATTATTATTGTTATTATTATTATTATTAGTAGTAGTAGTAAATAGCTTTACGGACCTTTATGGATTGTTTTGAAGTCAAGATTTAAGTTAAATAGTTCATGTACTCCACCCATAATCACACTCATGGAAAATGGCATTTACATGCACAAACAGGTGACATATTAAATATAAATAAATAAATGAAAAAACATAACGAGTAAAGATACAATACTGCATAATGCAATTAAGTAATTAACATCCTAAAACTACAGAGGCACGACGGCTTATTCGGAAGCACTGTCGTCTCGCACCACCATGGTCTGGGTTCAAGTCCCTGCAGGTCTGTGTGCATGGAGTTTGCATGTTCTGCCCGTGCTTGGTGGGTTTCCTCTAGATACTCCAGCTTCCTCCCACAGTCCAAAGACATGCAGATAAGGCTAACTGGCGTTCCCAAATTTCCCCTAGTGTATGTGATAGAGAGCATGCACTGATTTTTCATACCCTCTGTGTTTATGTGTGTGTTTGTGCCACAGTTCTCACAGCTGGAGAGCTACTTATTATTCCGTTCATCCTCTCCGCACCTTTACACGCACTCTCATCTCTCTATTTTTCATCCTGTCTCTACCTTCATCCGTTGTTTATTTTTCACTTCTTTGTATCAGCCGCAACCGCGATAACCGACTTATCAGACTCGGCACATGCGCCACCAAGATTAGTTTAATGATTTTTTTTTTTTTTTTTATCAAGGAGTCTCCGGAGCAGAAGCAGCAATTAGCAGGTGATAGAAAAAGATGTGGCGGCCGGTTTTTTAACATGTTAGACGGATACAGTATACAGTATATAACATATATATTCATCTTTTCTGTGGCAGTTATTTACATTTTCTGGTTGCCAGATCAACACCCGATCGTATCTGAGCACTTGGGGGTGAAGGACTTTGCTCAAGGGTCCAACAGTGGCAACTTGTCGGCATCGGAACTTGAACCAGAGACCTCTTGGTTAGCAACACCTTACCCACTAAGCTAACCCTAACCGTGTTGTAGTGGTTAGCACTGTGGGCTCGCACCACCAGGCTTTGGGTTTGATTCCCACCTCAGGTCTGTGTGCGTGGAGTTTGCATGTTTTCCCCGTGCTTGGAGGGTTTCCTCCGAATTCTCTGTTTTCCGTTTTCCTCCAACATTACAAAGACATGCAGATTCGGCTAATTGGTGTTGCTGTGTGAATGAGTGTGTGCGCCTTGTGATGGATTGGCACCCCGTCCTGGTGTACCCCACCTCGTGCCCTAAGTCTCCTGGGATAGGCTCAAAGCATCCTGTATACAGGATAAAGCGGTACAGATGATGAGTGAGTGAGAGTAAAGTGAAATGAAAGGAGACGGAGACGAAGTGAGATTTATGAGATCTATCCCGCTGACACCGATAGGAAACCGATCCATCTCTCAATCTTTAAAATGCACATTGTTCATACCCAGGATATGTCACATAAAACGAAATTTGTCAGCGTTCGAACAGAGAAACGGTTCTAGAGACGACTCTCTCGCTGCTATAAAAGAGTGTTTGTATATTAAGAAATATATATTGCCTTTAAAAGAGAGAGAGAGGAAAACCAAAAAGAAACTGATGAGAAATGGCTAATCAGACACTCACACATAGAAGAACAGAGACACACTTATAGCCTAGCGGTAGGCAGACGGGTTCTGGGTGTTCTTACTCACCCTGTTTGTTGTGCAGTTGCTTTATTGCTGGGGAGAGCGGGATGCTGGGGGCACCTGTGTGAAAAACAACTGCAATTAAAACGGCTTTGGCAAACAGTGCAAATGCAGCATCTGCAGCGACCCGCTCCCCCCCCCCCCCCCACCTCCCCCCACCTTCGACACGCATTCTCAGCAGCTGTGCATCACCGGAATCATGTCGGCTTCTCGGCCGAGTCATGAAAGTGTCACCCCCGATAACCCCAAACGCTGCCGTGATCACCGACCCAAAGGATTAGCACTAGCATGAGATGAAATCTAACAACGCTGCTTCCCATTGGCCTCCATTTACACATTAGCGCTGATCGCTAGTATCAATGCCACAGCTGCGACTCTGAAAAGCACGCGAGCTACCATTGCTTCCTCTTCTTTTCTTCCTTCTGTCCTCACCCCCTCCCTCTTCCCCTGTGGCTGCTGCTCCACGCTGCTGCATTTCCACTGCATTTTTAACTGCAGTCGTCTTTCACAGCTGGGACAGATGGAGAGCACTCAGCCCTAATGATACCCAGAAGCCTCTGCTCTCCCAGCCCTGGTCTTATGTGAGGGAGTGAGTGAGTGAATGAACGTAAAAGCTGTTCAAGGTGCGAGAATCCTACCTGCCTTCCTCCAGATCTCTTCAGGCAGGTAGCCGGACGGGGGCCGATGAAGGAAGTCGCGGTGAATGTCTGTTACACAAGACAGAGTTGGTAAGAGAGTGCCATGATGTGTTACGGTGCAAAGTTACTGTATGACTTGAAACACACTATGGCACAAGTTCACCTTTCTTCATATCCTCTACGTCGCTGTAGCGCCGGATCCAGTGGTTCATCTCTTCGCGGTCGGCCTCCTGGCAGCGGCGCAGCACGGTCAGAGAGCGCCTCGTCTTCTCCACCATGTCCATTATACAGTTCAGCAACTGTAAGAGACACAAACACGCAGGATATTATTATTATTATATGTTTTTGACTCATAGGCTCTAGGTTGTTGATTTTGGAATCTGAGGATCCGGGTTTGAGCCTTGCTCTCGGTGGGTTGCCAGACCCTGATGATTAAGTGCCGGTCCCGAGCTGGGATAAAACAAAACGTGAGGGCTGCATCAAGAAGGGCATCCGGCGTAAAAACCCGTGCCAAGTTGTGTGTGGATCGGATTGGTCCGCTGTGGCGACCCCTCGACAGAAAGTTTATTTTTGTGAACTAGTTATTCTTATTCCATCAGTGCATATTTTTTTTAAATGAATAACTAATGTGTGTGTAAAATAGGACTGATTGTATAGATGTCTGCTGAAGGGAAAGGACCCGAGACTGAAAGAGAGACGTGTATTTATGGTGCATCAGAACAGCACCTGTAGCTATAGGATGATGTGCTGTAAAAAAAAAAAAAATAAAAAAAATAAAAAAAAAAACTTCCTGCTGTGTTTGGGGTGTGTTTGTGTGTGTGTGTGTGTATGTGCGTGTGTGATAGCAGCGAAGCCGCGAGGCTTTTAGTTCAGAGCGGCGCAGTGTTTGTGAAACCCATTAGAGCTGTCCAGGTGCGACCCTAAGTGCTTTTTGTAGGATGTGTGCATCTGTTCAAATGTGTTTGTGATTGTGATTGTGTGTGTGTGTGTGTGTGTGTGTGTGTGTGTGTGTGTGTGTGTGTGTGTGTGTGTGTGTGTGTGTGTGAGCCTGTGGTGCTGTGAGTGTTTTAAACAAAGCAGTAACAATAGTGCCGGAACAGCTGTGCGGCCAACGAGAGAGGCCAAACCGATTCATCCTGCCCTCTCACTCCCACACCTCACTCACTCTCTCTCTCTCTCTCTCTCTCCTGCTCTCTGGATCTACACTACCTTCTCCCCTTCTCCTTCTCCCTTCTACCTTCTTCTCCACTCCTGCACTTCTCTCTTTTCTCTCTTCATCCCTCCTAATATCCTCATTATTCCTCCTTTTCTGTTCTTTGTCCACGTCTCACTCCCAAACCTGTCTCGCTGACTCTATTTCTAGTTTTTGTTATTCCACCTTCATTTTTATTCCCAAACCACTCTGTCTCCTTCTATTACTGTTCCTCCATTCCTCAGTATGTGTGTGTGTTTGTGCATGCATGTCCCCTATGTGCACTCTCTCCCTCTCTCCCTCTTTCTCCATGTGTGTGTGTGTGTATGTGTGTGGCTATATTTATTTCAGCAGAGTGTTTCTAATTTGGCCGAGACCCAGCACAGGCCGGTCGCTCTCCGTGACTGCAGCCCGTGTCTCAGCTGCTCAGCCCAGCTGGATCTCCTCCACTGGGTCCTTCATTCCATCTGTGCCCCTTTTTAACTCGCGCTCTATATTTGTGTGTGAAATTCTGTGCATGCGTATGTGTGTGCTGAAAGTGCCATGAGTCTGAGGAGACCTTCTTAACTCAGAGCTCAGCTGCTTCCCGATCTACCTGTACACACACACACACACACATTCCCTCTCGCACCCTACTGAGCTACCAGGTGTGTGAACATGAACAGATACGCAGACGTACGTTATCCAGGTGCTTCCACTCCTCAGCCCACTCACGGTCGGTGAGCCGGTGATCGATGACCTCCTCCTGACGCGCTCCGTGAACAGCTGCAACACACACACACAGACACACACACACACCTGAGTGAGCATGTGGATCAGAGAAACTGCAGCCCTAACTAAATCTGCTCTCCTGGTTCAGCACTAGACAGCTGCTTCCCAAACAGTCATTCCGGCTCAAGCCCACCTACAGAGCGTGATGATGTCATGATCGAAAGAACAACTGATGCGTTCAAACAAAGTTAAGACTGGGTTGAGGAGCTAGTACTCCGTCACATCTCTGAGTGCCTGACCTGTCTGGCGGTGTCGCTCGCGAGACTCCCTGTGCTCGCCGTGTCTGTAGGCGTCTCTGTAGTGGTGGGCCATGGCCATGTCCTCCAGGCGGTACTGCTGTGGTCCGGGGGCGCTCGGGTGGGCCAGGCCGTTGGGAGGGTGAGCGGGCAGGCCGTTGGGAGGAGCGTGGGCCGCGATGCCGCTGCTTGGACTGAAGCGCTGACTCGGGCTTACTGTACATGGCCGCTTGGCCATGTGCTCGGTGTGCAAGGTTTCCCTCTCTCCTCCCGCCTCTTTGGTCCTGCGCAAGGACAAAGACACGGGGTTAAACTCGAGAAAACAACGCGTTTGATTTGAGCCGTACGGCCACGAATACACAGTCTATAAACCTCCTACAAGTGACACCAGATCATGTTCTTCCAAACCTCCCTGACTGCAGCGTGGAGACGAGACGCCGCGGCAGCATTTTCTCGGTACAGCCGTGGATAAAAATGCTCAAAGATGATCAGGATGACATTACAACCAAAGATCTTTGAAACATTTGGCAGGAACTACAAACCCCAAGATAAGCGAGGCGCTAAATAGTTAGCGCTTCCCGTGTAAACACTCTTGTCTGATTTAAACTGAACATTAAAATCTTCTGCAGCTTTAATCAGAGCAGAGCCAGAGAACCAGCTGCACGTCTCCCTAATGCGTCTCTCTGTCTCTGTCTCTCCACACGCCGGGTCCAGCTGTGTGCCATATGCATGCGCTCTGGGAAGATCCCAGTTAATCTCTCTCTCTCTCTCTCTCTCAATCGCTTGCATTATTTCCCTCTTCCTTCCTTCCTTTCTTTTACATTCATTTCTTCTTCTCCTGTCGTTTCTCTTCTCTCCTCTATATCTCACGCAACATCTCATTTTCATTATCTGCTTCTCTCTATTTCTCTCTCTTCCACAATTCCACTCTGTCTCCCTCTTCACCTTTTTCTTTCACCACTCTCTCCACGATCCTGCCTCTCTATTCAGTATACCTTGTTCTTTCTCCTCTTTATCTCTCTCACCATCTCTCTCACATTCTTTCTCGCTTATTGAGTTCTCCCTCTCTCCCTAGACTCCCACCCGCTTCGTCTTTCCCTTCTTTTTCCTCCCACTCTCTATACTCCATATCCCACCTCTCTCTCTCTCTCGCTCTCTCTCACCACTGCGCAGTGTGAGCTCTCTCTGGCAGATGTTCGATGACACCGGTGTGTGTGTGTGAGCCATCTGGCCGGCCTGCCTCTGAAATTAATCTGTTTAGCTCGGTGCTGCGTTCAGAGGTGAAGCGTCCTCGCCTGCTCCGACCACAGCAGCAGCAGAGTACGTGTCTCTGTATACGCGGGCTTAAGACATGTTTAGGAAACTTGCATGGGGGAGACGTCCCAGCATCCAGGTGTCATTAATATAACGGGATCGCGTCAGGTTTCGAGAAAAAAGGAGGTCATAATCCACTCTCAGTCAGATCCACTGACTTTAACTTAATGTAAGAAGAAGCTGTGTGCACGCCGGAGTCGATCTTAAACCGCTTTCCTTTTGCTCTATAACTTCATTCGTGTCCACTGTACAGTGTGTATTGCGTATCAGGAATTCAGAGAACGACAGAGACAGAGAGGAAGTGGATCGGGGGTGGGTCAAAATATTCGCCTCTTAGTAAAAATCTGGTCCAATATCTCACAAATCAAAGCAGCAGCTGGGGCTGGAGGTGTGTTTGTTAAATCCCTCGATCTCTCTCTCTCTCTCTCTCTTGCTCTTTCTCAAACACGTTTAGGATCAGAGGTTCAGAACATCACCATCTGGACGCATCATAACATATGGGCAGCAACCAGGGCACTCAAAGGAGAGAGAGAGAGAGAGAGAGAGAGAGAAAGGGGGGGGAGGTTTTTTTTCTTTACAGAGGCACTGTACAGAATGTGTTTTCGTGTGTTGGTGGCGGGATAAGTTGCGTAACGGCGCTATATTTCTCACTCTTGTCTGTATGTTACTTGGTAGACCTTGGTAGCTCCATATCCCTCCTGAATTAAAAGTAATGGCACCCACCCAACAATGCTATCCATCTAGGAAACTTAGCAGTCCAACTAGGGACCGTGGATGCCAATGGTGATTACCTTCTCACTCACTCATCTTTTGTGCCGCTTTATTCTGTATTCATGGTCGCGGGGGGGCCTGGAGGCTTAGGGCACGAGGCAGGATATACCCTGGACAAGGTGCCAACCCACCACATACACTCACTCACACAGTACGGGCAATTTGGGAACACCAATTAGCCTAATCTGCAGGTCTTTGGACTGTGGGAGGAAACCGGAGTTCCCAGAAGAAACCCACCAAGCACGGGGAGAACATGCAAACTCCATGCACACAGAGACGGGGATCGACCCTGGCCGGGAATCGAACCCGGACGGTGCAAGGCGACAGTGCTAACCACTACACCACCGTGCCGCCCCAGTGGTGATCAGCATTCTATTAATTCCCATTTTCTAGTATTCGGTATTAAATACAATGCAATATAAAGATCTGTCAGCATAATCTTTAAAACTAATCAATTCAGATTCCTCAAAGCTTCCTCAACACGACTCATTCTTCACCTGGATTCATTAGACACATGTTAGAATAGTAAATCAAAGATGCACAAACAAAAACAGTCCTCAGAACGGTTCTCGAATCAGTTCCGATTAGATCGAACCAGTTAATGCACTTTGAGGAAGTCCAGACTCGTACTAACACTCTACGCTCAAGAGCTACAATCATCAGTAAGTGCTTGGGTACAACAGGACACTTCAGCCATGAAGACTGGCATCTGTGTTCATTTGCATTAACTGCTGACAATGGAAGGGACATGAAATGGAGTGTTTGGTTAATTTACATAAATATTCAGACTCTTTGTTATGAGACTCGCAATTGAGCTCTGGTGCGTCTTACTCCTGTTAATCGTCCTTGGGATGTTTCTGCAACTTGAATGGAAGTCCATCATTGCCTAATGGAATTCCTTGGACATAATTAGGAAAGGGGAGGTACGGTGGATTAGTGGTTAGATCACTGTCTGTCGCCTTGCACCTTCAGGGTCTGGGTTTGATTCCCGCCTCAGGTCTGTGTGCATGTTCTCTCTGTGCTTGGTGGATGTCCTCCGGTTTCCTCCCACACTCCAAAGACAAAAAGATAAGGCTTATGATGTTACTAAATTAGTGTTTGAATAAGTGTTGGCACCCCCTCTACGGTGTGCCCTTAAGTCTCCTGGGATACAGTAGCCTTCATCATTCTCAAATGGAAGAGGTTTGGAGACAGGGGTAGCTGAGATTGTTAAGGAATTGGACTAGAGTCCCAGGTTCAAACCCTCTATTGGGCCCTTGAGCAAGGCCCTTAACCCTCAAGTGATCAGATGTATAATGAGATAAAAATTGTAAGTCGCTCTGGAGAAGGGCGCCTGCCAAATGCCTGAAAGTAAATTTGGATATAAGCTTATTCTGCATGTCTGTGGGAGGAAACCGGAGTACATGGAGGAAACCCACCAAGCACAGGCAGGACAAGCTCACACAGACTCGAAGGTGGGAGTCAGTATGGTGATACATAAATCGCCATGATGATCTCTATTGCTCACAACCCGCCTCACTCGGCCACTCCTTCCTTCCTCGGAAACCTACTCCTTCCAACAATCAGTAAACTGCTTGCACTTTCCACTCGCCTGCTCACCCCGTGTTCTCCAGCAGGTCCGATAACTTACTGTAGTTTCAGCGTGGTGAACGTGTGAATGTGTGTGTTAATGTGTGTGTGGGTGACGAGAGGGTTATGATGACATTTACAGCACCCATCTGTGTTTCCACTCTTCGACTGACTGTAGAGATATTTATTTGGAGAAACCAGTTTACAAAGAGTTGGAGGAAAAACGGCTGTGTGTTCACTGTGGGTGGGAGTGAGCAAGCGAGTGTGTGTGTGTGTGTGTGTATGGAAGTGTACACGTCTGAACATACCTGTCGGGCGTTCTCCTCTTGCCGTGCTCGTTGAGCTCCAGGAGGATCTCCGAGGAGTCGAGCGGCGAGTTGGCGTTGGCATCAAGCAGCAGCTGCTCGTGCTGAGCCAGGTACTGAGCGGGGGTCTGTTTGGCCAGACGGGCACAGTGCAACAGCTCCCTCTGCAGGAGGGGCAGATTGGCCTGACCAACACACACACAAATATAGACGGATGAATAGAGATGTATACATAAAAAGAAATTGTAATTCAAGAAGAGTAGAAGGAAGGTTGTTTTACAGGTTTGCTTTAAAAAAAAAAAAAAAAAAAGCAGAGCGAGAGGTGATGTTGAAATAAACCAGAAATCATTTCTGGCCCACCATGTAAGAGCGAGAACACCCTCCCCTTCTCTCTCCTTCTCTCTCTCTCTCTCTCTCTCTCTCTCTCTTTCTGACAGTGTGACACTCTGCAGCTGTTACAGATGTTCAGGCCTCTGTGAATGATGTCCTGGATGCTGCCAGTAAATCTGCCTCTTGGTGAAATATGGGCTCACTCACACACACACCACACACACAGTGTCTGTCCACGCTAACGCGCGTCCAAATAAAAAATCCTGAATTTGTGTTGCGGTCACTGGAGCCCATAGGAACTCTGAAAATGCGTGATGACAGGTGCAAAAAAATATGCAATGCTAATAATGATGATAACGTTCATGTCTTGGTTCTTAGATTTCTCAAAGAAACGACTAAGAATACACTCACTCACTCACTCATCATCTATATGGCTTTTTTTTTTTTTTAGACAGGGTCGTGGGGGCCTGGATCTCAGTAGACACCCTGGAAACACACACACACACACACACACACACACACTACGGACAATCTGGGAACGCCAATTAGCCTCATCTGCATGTCTTTGGACTGTGGGAGGAAACCGGAGTACCCGGAGGAAACCCACCGAGCACGCGGAGAACATGCAAACTCCATGCACACAGACCACGAGGCGGGAATCGAACCCTGACCCTGGTTTGCTAAACCAGAATTTCAGTTTTGCAACAAATGTTTGATTTCTCAAGAGTGGGATTGTAACATGAAATCTTTCTCTAAACACACCAGTTACTGTTTGCGCGGAGTGAAACTCGGCATGCTGGGAGGTGATGCTGTTGTGGAGGCTGGAGATTTTTAAAAAGAAAGACGATTCCTGTCCTGACACAGGCTGAAGTCTGTTTTCTCATCTCCAACTCCCTCGCTGTCTCTCTCTCTCTCTCTCTCTCACACCGCCTGTGTGTATCTGTGTGTGTTTGTGTTTGTGTGTGTTATCTGATTCTGGCCGTCATCCATCCACCCTCCACTTGTTCATCACTCTGCCTGTGTTTCAGAATTTTCCCCATATGGTGTGCCATAAGGAGCGGCTCTTCATGTGAATGTGTGTGTGTGTGTGTGTGTGTGGGTGTGTGGGGGCTCTCACCTTGAGAAAGGGGATGACAAAGGGTCGAAGAGGGAAGTTGGTGGCCTCCTGCAGTTTGGAGTGAAACTCTTCTATGGTGAGAGTCGAATTCTGACACACACACACACACACACACACACACACACACACACACACACACACACACAGGAGACTATTTAATGAGGGAACTTATACACATATTCATAAAGGGAAAGAAGTATACTTACATTACATATCTTAAACACACACACACACACACACACACACACACACACACACACACACACACACACACACACAGATTCACAACAAGGCCGAGTACCAGGATGCACACACAAATAAACAAACTCATACTGTATACTCAGCAAGAGTCTCAAAAAGACAGAATGCTACACTACCCCCCATGGCCTCCCCGTTCCCCAAACACGCACACACACTCACCACGAGTCCGAGCACCAGGCTGCGCACCCTCTCCCCTATCTCGGGTGAGATGTCGTTGCCGAACTGCTGCAGTGTGGTGAGGAAGCGTTTGAGTTTGCAGAGCTGCCGCGCTCCACACGCCGGCGGAAGCTGCTGCGTGGGCAGCGCCGCTGTGGACGAGCCGGCTGGCCCGTTGCTGAAGCCGTTGGGGGTGGACGGTGCCCCGTTAAGCGCGGTTGGCGAGTGGCTGCTCCCGTTCAGCACTGCGGACACACACAGACACGCTCGGTTACAGAAGCCTTCGTCGTCCTCACCCTCCTCCCTCTCTCGCTTGGCTCTGAGCGGCACACGCATGCTGAAAAGAGAAAACTCGGGCACTGCGGGCAACTCGGCACAGCGCCTCATCGCCGTCTGAGAGTGGCAGCATGTGTGTGTGTGTGTGTGTGTGTGTGGATAAGCATAACGCACTCACACACACACACATACACATACACTCCACCCAGACACTCACAGGGACACAGCTATAAGAGGAACTTGTTAAAGAGAAGTCTAAAATAGCGCGCGTTGGTCGGCTTCCTCCAGCAGGTGTGCGGCTAAATCGGGACACCCGAGAGCAAGAGTCGCAGGTTTAGGGTGTAGCCTTCATCTCCTTGTCCCTGTGTATCTTCTTTTTTTTTTTTTTTTAATTTTCCCTCCTTCCTGATGCAAAAAATCACTCTTTTTCAGAGATGAATGAACATCACCGCAGGCGGGCGACCCCTGCTTTTGCCACTTCGGCCCATAAGAACCCACAGTGACACAGGTGGCACAAATGCTTTAAACGTCCTGGGCAGTTCCTTATTCAGCTTTATGCTTGATTTGAACTTATCACGTCCCGAAGTGACATCTAATGAACGCCCCGGTGGGGTCATGTGACAATCAGGGAATTTGTATAGCCATGACATCATTTCCAAATTGGTGGTGTGTCTGGGCAGCAGGGGTGTTGTGACAGAACTAGCTAGTTGTAAAAAAGCATGTGTGTGTATGTGTGTGTGTGTGTGTGTGTGTGTGTGTTTTTAAATTAAACTATGTTTCATCCTATTTAACAATTCTCATGATTTACTAACATTTCATATTTTATATTTAACCCGTTCTGACTGTATTTCTTGTAAATCCTTCTGTAGTTTAAATTGATATACAGTTCTTTGTAAAAGTCTTAGGCTGCATATTATGTCAAGTACAAATGCTGTTATATACTGTATAATGTTTATCATGTCTGTATTATTGTGTAAAAATCGGTACAAAAAAGCAATATATTCCATGATAGACCAAAGAAAATGATGTACTGTAGGCTTCTGGGTTTCGCATGAAAACGAAAGTGAGTCAAAGTTATATTCTCCAGCATGCTCAGTAAAACCTACTGGAACGGCAGTGTTCATGTTACTACAGTACTCTGCAGATGTCTTATGTGAAACCATGACATAAAATACATGAAAGAAACTTAATAAAATAAACACAGTCGATATTTGGTGTGCTAGCTACAGATGTGTAACGTTTCTTTACAAGTAAAACAGCTGTTAGGTTTTCCTGAGCGTGCTGGAGAATATCCAAGAGTTCTTCCGGTAACCCTGTCACACTTTCTGTTTTTTTATTTTCATGCAAAACAGGAGACTACATTAGTGTTGTTGTTGTTGTTGTTTCCATGTGTGCGGCACGGAAGTTTAGTGGTTAGCATTATCGCTTTGCACCTCAGTCTCTGTGTGCATGGGCTTTGCATGTTCTCCCTGTTCTTGGTGGGTTTCCTCCGGTTTCCTCCCACGTTCCAAAGACATACAGGTTAGGCTAATTGGCGTTCCCAATCTGCCCGTAGCATGCATACAGTATGTGTGCACCCTGCGATGGATTGGCACCCCAGATTTTACCATGCAATAAGTATCATGGGATACGTTCCAAATCCCCCCCTCAATTTCAGAGAGTTCTTCACTGGAGCCACAAAGGCTAATTAGGATAAGATAAGCTTTCAGAACGCGAGCCTAAATCATCCAACGTTCGCATCTTCAGTATGTCAAGTAAACCTGCTTGTGTAACACTTCATGAGACACTGACATCGAAAAAAAAAAACCCACAGCAGCCACCTTGAAGCAGGAATAACTTCCTGATGTCACACAACTTAACGCGCACACGTGTACAGTGTGTACAGTTTGCATACACTGTGTATATTATTTCTTTAAAACGAACTGGTTACATTTCGTAAAAGAGCCGTGTTTAATCTCTGCGTTCCAGGCTGCACACATGCGACTCCATCATGTGACGGTGCACTTGTGCTCTGCTTTTAGTGGCGAGCGGCACGAACAACAGGTGAAACAACACAGCCTGGCATTGCTATATAGGGTAGAGAGATGTGTCCGGCTGTGCTAGAGAGATACACCCTTGCTTCGACTGCAGCCTGTAAACACACCTCACACACACATATCCAGCCTATCAAACGTCAATTATTACTTGAACTTTTTTGGATTTCTGCAAATCTTGATCTTATACAGTACTACAGTTGTTAGTGGTAGCGTTAATGCACCATATCTGAAATATGTGAGGTGAGCTGTACTTACTGGTAGTAGGCGTGAATGACGCATTGCGATTGGCTGCCTGGCTCACTGCAGGTGGTGGAGGTGGCATTGTGGGCGGAGTCGACCTGGGCTGGGTTTTCACATCGGCTGGTGAATCTGGCATTGTTCCGTGCTTCGTTTCGGTGCTACCTACAGGAAGAGAGTGTGCTTAGAAATGATCTGAACTAAAACCTGAACACTTTACCCAGTACAATATACTGTATACGATACAAACTTGTAGACCAGGTAGACGCTATAGAGATTCCACACGGACATGGATCTCAATGCTAATACGCATGTACCTCCCAATTCTCGCCGCAAAACAGACAAACAGTAACAGACATACTCCCTGCATACTCGTTTTTTAATTCATGTTTTTGTTTAAGTAGAATTTCTAAGAGTAACTCTGCTTATCTCTTTTTAGGACACAAACTTTGAGCATACTGTTATCGGAATTATCGGATCAAAAAAAAAAATCGATGTAATACAGGTAAATATTAAAGATGGGGATCACCAGGGATCGCCCGATACGATATTATCACGATACCTACATGATGCTTCCATCATATTGCGATTCTATAAGTATTATGATTTTCTAAATATCCCAGTTTTATAGTCTTTTTTTTTTTTAGCCTTTGTTACGATTAAACAACTAAACAGACATCCAATAATTCACTCAAATACAACACAGGATGCTGCGATGCTTGCCAAAGTGTGAACAGTTTATAGTGCACCGCCTGTAGGATTACAGAAAAACTGCAACATTTTACCGCCACGAATGCAAATCAGATATAAATCAAAATATTATTTATAAATAAATAAAAAATCCATTCTGGAGTCAGTATGGCGATACACAAAATGCCACACAAAAGAATTGTGATAAATAACTTTTGATTCTCTAGTAAATATCACCAAGACAATGTATCCAAGTAGAAGAAACATTAAGCAAAAACAAACCTCTGTTACATAAATGTAAAGAATGTGGGTCATCGTGTACTGAAAATCCTGCCAGAAATTGCCATGAGATCTAACAGCTTAACTCAAAATCTTGCCCACGCCTTATGGCAGAGCAGATGATGTCATCGCTCTTGTCTTCCCGTGCTTCACTAATGGACGTGTCTTCATCTTGAGCCGTATGTGTTTCCTAGCTTTAGAGCGCTGCAGTACGGCTATGTAGAGCGTGTCGAGGCTCTGCGGGTAAATACGCTTCGCTTGTGTTGGAAACATCGTGTAGCACCTGTTCTCCTGCTCAGCTGCTGCTGACGGGATCCCTCACTGGCCCCCTGCAAGTCCTTGCATTGCCATCAGTGTCCTCCACCCTCTGACCGCCCCCTCTTACAAGAGCTTGACTGTCAGTGACAAGTGCAGCTGGATCTGCTGCTGTCCATCACAGAGTTTATATCCATCACCAAACACACCTCTATCACAGAGTACATCTCCAGCACAAGGGTTCCCATCCATCACATTCTCCCACCACTGCAGAAACAATACAAATATTTCCATCAGAGTGTACATCTAATCCTGGTTTACTGCTGCGATGCAATCAACAGCAGAGACAAACCATCCATTACAGAGTCCATATCTGTGAGCTCCATTCTCCAGTTTACATCCTTTAAAGAATGTCTCTATCAAGAGTCTATATTTGTCATCCATTCAAGATCCAGATCCTTTAAGTTCAGTTACCGACTGCAGCATTACAGAATTCACCTCCATCCTCCCATCATTTATCCCACCCTCATCACAACCAGATTTGGGTTGATATTCTTCACCATTTTACTCTGCTGTATACTGTAGACCCTCTACATCTCTTCCTCAAACCTCATACAGAACCAGCTCTAAGACCATTATGGAGCCTCGTCGAGATCCATCTCCAGCATAAAGATCTTCCCTTAATCATTCAGGCTCTACATCCATTATGGAAGTCTACCTCCATGGCAAAGCCTCAATCACATTAGCCTACTTCACAGAAGATGAACTTGACACCAGACTGCGTCCTAACACTGGAATCCATGATGATGCTGAAGCCTTCTGATGCTCTCTGGCTTGGATGTTTGGTTCCCAAGCTATTGGCCACACACACGCCGTGGCCGGGCCTCTTCACTTCCAAAGACAGGCATCATCAATGTGACAGGAGAGAGACGCTGGAACAAAATCGAGATAAAAAGCAACACAAACAGCCTTGTGTTATCGCACTCCACAGGACAACCTTTGCACCTGCTCCCTGCTCTTTCCTCCTGTTTTCAACCCTTCTCTCTTCTAAACAAGGGCATAACCACTCAATCACCCTGCCTACACCAGGCAGGCGCTATCACCTTTTCCAGGGGTAAAAAGGGCAGCTTATCCTCTTGGCAGTTTGTCCTCCTAAACCCTTTCCTCCTCCACCACTTCACAGGAAGAGTTAGTCCAGTTCCTGATAGAGTATCTCTGAGTATCTCGTGCACAGTCTGTCAGCATGTAAATCCGGTTGAGAGACATGGCTGCTGCTGGTCACGAGTGCACCTTCAGAGAGAGACGCAGGTTTGAAACTCATTACAGGAGAACTATTTAGACAGATGGTATCGCTATCAAGGCTCATAAATGGACAGATCATATACGTTCGTGAGTCTACTGTGTGCCTGTGCAAAAGAGTAAAGTGCAATGCTGGGACACTAAGCATGCTTGCAAAAGGGTGCAAATACTTATTTCAATTATGCGTGTGTGCGTGTTCGTGTGTGAGACTCTCCATGAGCATGTGTCGAGCAGCAGGATTTCTTTCAGGCGCCTCTTGTCTCAGTCCTGTCATTCACTGTGGATCAGCTGCCTCCTACTTCATTCGTATGTCACCTTCCACCGGGTCAGCTAGGCCTCTGACATACCCTCCTCCAACACACACACACACACACACACACACACATGCTCAAACACATGCCCGCACCGTATGGTTGTCCAGCCCAGGTTCAGAGACATCCCCCATCAGTTTCCAGCCCTGATCTCCTATCAGCAGAACTGTCAAGTGCAAAAATAACCAAACATACAGGGTCACAGCCAAACCGCTAACAGGCAGATAATTAGTGCTCGACCTTACAGGGACAACAGCTGCAGTTGGCTGAGAGGGTACGCAAAAAAAAGAAAAAAAAAAAAGGAAACAACTTCTGCAGGGAGACAGGGGGCACTATACTCAACACTTCAGGAGACAAACAGTAGTAGCTGATTTGGTACCGCAGGTTTTCGAGATGCCTTGAGCCACCTGTGGTGCTTGTTTGCTCCGCTCTAACACACCTGTTTCAACTCAGTAGGTAATTATAAAGCCATTTGCGAGTTGACTCAGGTGTGCTAAAACAGGTAAAGTGCTGTAATGAGATACTGCAGGGCCACTTCAGGCTCTTCACTCTAAATCTTCTTGGCACTCTCTGCTGGTCCACTTAATACCCTACACGGAAATCTTACGATCAGTATCATCTGAAAGATGCCAGAATATAAAACACACACACGTTTTTTGGGTTCGTGTGCTTCATAGGAAGGTTCCAGAATGTTCTCCATCACCTTCACTTCGGTTGGATTTACCCCGGGAGCGAATCATCCCACACAGAAAGCGTTTTAGCTACAGAGTGCCTTCTCAACTTTTGAAGGACCTTTCTTTACTGGTTGAATCCAACCAGAGGGTCGTCTGCTATCTGGGATGTTATTTTCACTTTTTTGCTCTGTAGTGTGTATTCTTTGTTTGTATGCTTGTTTTAAGGGGCATTTGTATGGATTATTGTTTTAAGGTGCATCTCAAAAGTGGCTTCCGGCAAACATAGACTATGTTAACACGGAGAGCAAGGTCTGGGAAGCTTCAGAAAGGCGCCATGGTGGAATCACAGCCATTGACCTCGAATGGAAGCAATCAATTCTGGCAACCTCGCTGCGACCGGAATTCGCCGCTTCTGCTCTCAGTGGGTTAGACTTTATCTACCTTCCAGAAGAGAAGAGTTCAGTTTTTAGTTTTTGCATAGATAGATCTGTTGGATCTGATTAAAGTAATCAGCCTTCTTAAGATGATCTCCTCAGTAAGGCTGAAATCTGGAGTCTCAGCATGGGGTCTAAAACCAATTGCTCGAGGTTAAATGCTGGTGGTAAATGGAGTGTTGTTAGATCTTGGCAAACGTACAGCCGTAAGGTGTTAATGCTGGTGTTTGTTGATTAATTCTGGGAGGAATCTAACACTGAACGTTGGCGTTTCAAGGTAATTGTTGGCATCTAATAAACAATATTGTTTATTTAAAGTACTTTGGCCAGTGTCTCTTGTTAAACCCATCGCAATTACAAACCGGATACTGTTACCAGACGATGCCCGGTATTGCCCCAGACCTGAAGCCAGAGTTATCTGTGTTTCCTTTTGTAAATCAACACTAAATCAAGGATACAAGCTTAAAGGTCGATTGTGCCAAGTTGTCAATCTTTTCTCCTCCAGATCCTACCCTTGGGATTGTGGTCCCTGTTAGCAGCGTATTTATTAAGAACAGGACCAATGCCCCTGGGCAATAAACAGAACAGGTGTTAGAGTTAATGCCCTTGCTGACAAAAATAGCCGCAGGCAAGAATACAGTATGTGTCGTGGACGGGTGCGTGGAGCACATTCTTTGTGCCATGGCCAAATGTAGGCAGGTAAAGCCAGACCTCTCTGTCCATCTGTCACCCCCATGCTGGATCACCATTGAAACACACTCTCTCTCACTCTCTTTTTCTCTCTCTCTTTCACACACACATAGATGCTGGCACCAGTTCCAGCTAAATCTGGAACAACTTGAATTTTCCGTATAGTGAAATACCTCACTTGGAAAACAAATGATTTGAAGTAGTACTAAATAATAAATTGGTCTGGTATATAAGGACTAAGGGGTCACCTGATTCCTATGGGACTTTTCACTGTGTGTGACGGATGCTGCAAAGCATCCTGTTTAAAACACAGCCCTTAATCGGAACCTAATTTGTCCCTGGGAGGGATCCTGAACCCCTTGTCTCTACTGGCAACTGCTGCATGCTATCCCAGGGGATTCTGTGAGTGTCCAAGCTTTGACTATAAGGCCCTGAGCTCCCAACAGTTAAAAGACAGAAAGACAGAGATAGGGAGAGAGAGAGAGAAGGGGGACATCTGTCCTGCTTTGCCTTCTTGTCACTATCTACCGTGGGATTACAGACAGCTGTTTAATCTGACCAGCTAAAGGACAGGGTAGAAAAAAAAAAAAACACGGCTCTGGATTTCACTTTAATATGGCCGCGATCTACATACTCCATCTGTGACCATCTGTGCTCCGACTGTGGCTAAGGACACGAAGATTCTCACCATAAGGAAGAAAACGAGAGTGAGAAAGACAGAGAGAGAAGGAGGATGATGATAAAGTACCTCACTCTCTAGACAGTCTGAGCGTCTAGACCAAGCTGTCAATCATCATCACGAAAACATCTGACTCCAGCATGTTACAGCATCCCATAAACATGAATCTGGCTTATTTGATTAGCCAGTCTGGATCTGACCCAACCAAACCTGCTGCTCACACACATCCCCAACGCACACACAATCAGACACACAGAGTTCTAAAGAGAAGTCACACTGGGAGATCAATAAGCTGAATGGATCTACTCCGGGTGTGATGAGTTTGTAATGGACCTCCTGGAGCTCGGTAGCCGTGTGTATAATTCTCCAGTAATGACGTTACGCCGCTTTGTCAGCCGGTCACACCGTTTTTGGGCCACTACGGAGGAAACCCGCAGTTATTTGGTGGCTAAAACAGACCGATTTGATGTTCCTCACTTTGTAATTCAGAGCTATTTGTGGAGCTTTTATAGATCGGCAGACATGTGCTTTTTTACCGAAGCAGCAACAGAAACCATTGTGTAATGACAAGGCTTTAGAAAAGCGGGATGCTTGCTTTTTTTTTTCTTTTTTTTTTGCCATGTGACTTGATTGTGCTGCCACTGGCTCCCTTTGGCTTCCCCACTCACTGTGTGCTACATTCTGTACCTTTTGACTTCCACACAAAAAACACTTCTACTGCCTGTCTTTCTGGCTGTCTCCCCCCAACACACATACACACCCTTCACCATATGTGTTCTCTTATCCCCCCCCCCCCTCTTCCTCTCTCTCCCTCTCTCACTTTTGCTTGCCCGCTCTCCCGTGCTCTGTAATTCCCCCAGTCTCCAGGAATGCTGTTGTTTTTAATTTCTTCCAGCTGCTCTGGCACTGTGCCCGACCGCCTGCCTTTCCACATCTGCTCCCCGTCATGCCACACAAACACGGGCAGCACATCAAAACAGCAGGATCTCAGCCGTCCGCCTGGCTGACACCGGGTACCCCCGAACCCGTTTTTCCACCCTTGTCCCTATCTATATAATCCCCCCCCAACCACCCACACCCCGCCCCTCCGGCTGTTTAACTCCTCTGTGACTGGTGCATATATTGTGTTTAAACACGGTATACCTCTGATCTACTTTAACTAGCTAGGTTATTCCTTGAACAGTGGCTAGTCAGGGTCACCCGCTGAACACAAACATTGCAGGATATTTCCTCATCCAAAAATCAAATCTCAATTGATCAGCAGTGTCCCCTGGAACCTCATACCAGGGCAAGCGTCCCTTCCTGCTAAAACGCTGCTAGCGCGGCAGGCACCTAGCTAAAATGAGGCTAAAAAACCTTTATAGACTGTGTTCCTGAATCTGTTAGCACATGCGCGTCATGGTCGATCCATATAGAAGCTTTATTTGTTCATGGCTGAATAGTGTATTTCTCCTCCAGCTGCCGATCTGTCTAATGATACGGCAGGAGGGACATCTGCACGCTGTGAGTCCGGGCCACCGACCTCAGCTGAGCAAATATGTTTAGCGAAAATAAACATCCAGATAGCAATAAATGCTAAATCAAAAGACGAACAGACCCCAGAGAGAGAAAGAGAGAAAGAGAGAGAAAGCGTGTTTGTGTGTGTCTGCACATGTGTGTATGTGTGTGTGAACCAGAGCCTCGGAGACAGCCCGAGTGCAGCGACGTGTGTGAGAAAAAATGCCGAGGTCATGCAGGGCAGCGCAAATGTCAGACAGCAGTAGAGTGGGACATGGAACAGCATGGGGACCCAGCCGGGACCCACAATGCACCGGCGCTGCGAGAAGGGAGAATTCGAAATTCTCAGATCACACGCTCTGCATCCGGATGTCGCGTATTTACGCCACGATCAAAACAGTCTTTTTTCGTAAGAAGCATTTTGGGTCGCATTCAAGATAAAGTCTGTCTAATTTAGAAGGCCGCATAAGGGACGGGTTCCTTTTAGGCTGGGACATGTGATGACAAGAACATCATCACACTGTTACGCACGACATATGCGGACGTACGATGACGAGAGAAAAAGTTCTCGTCTCGACTTGGACAAAACGCAGCCATGAGGCGTACAGTATGTTTCAATGCTGAAGAAACATCTCTTGGGGTGCGATTACATATGCATGTGATGGTATAGAAACCTGTGAGAAAGCATTCGGCGTTTAACATGATATAAAAACTCAGAATCTGTGTGTCTAATCTCCCGCCCGAATGTCTTCAGTGTTTTCTCTCTGCATCGTGTCTGATGGTTGTCTCCACCATCTGTTCCCTGCAGGGTCGGCTGTGAGACAGCCGCACCGAGTCCAGATCTCCCCAAAAAGGCTCGAGAGACAGAGAGAAAACTTCCTTTTCTGATTTTTTTCCCAGCAGCTCCTAATAAAATCCAGATGTTGTGTGTGCGAGTCATTCCCCCTTCCCAGCTCCACCGCCCCGCCTCCCTCAGGCCCAGTCGTTCCTAAATAAAGGAAAGTATTTGTGACATTCGGCCGCGGACGCCCGTGCCAAGAACAGCTCCCCGAACGGGTCCATCTGGAGAGTGTTAGGACGGCACTGGGCACTCACTACGGACGCAGGGAAGACACGCTACGCAAACACACACTCGCACACAGTGAGCTGTTGTTTTCTGTGCTTGTCCTGATGTGAACCAAACGTACCTGTGATGTGTTTTTAGGTTTCGCTCGACAAGCGCGCACTGTTTTACGCCTCGCGAACATAAACCTGCGTGTGTGCGTGCGTGCGTGTGTGTGTTTTCTCTTCTCGGTTTTCCCCGAGCGTGTTCACGCTGTGTGGAGCTTGTGTACGTCTTCAGGCCCACCATTCAGAGGCTCCAATAAAGAGCTCTTGCACACCTGAGCATCAATAACTGTCTCTCTCACACACACACACACACACACACACACACACACACACACACACACACACACACACACACACACACACACACACACACACAGAGCCCAGCAGCCACCTGGGGACCGAGAGTACCGCAGGCACACCGACACATCTGCCAAGTAACACACACACAAACACACACACACACATACAAAGTGAGAGAGTAGAGGATGTGAAGACCTGAAACGAGGACCCGAGGTACACTGGGAACAAAGCACACGGGACACAAAGGAAGAAAAGCAACGGAAAGGTGATGATGCGTGTACTTCTGTCAGAGCGTCAGGGTCAAAAGATGCAAACACACTCAGAAAGCGTCTGCCACGGAGAAAAAGGACTAAGGCGTGGATCCTGTTTCTCCTGTCAGCTTGAACATTTCCTAGTACTTCCTCCACACCTTACGCACTCAGCTCAGCGTAAACACACCAGGCTCCTCCGTGGTATGAAGGGTATGTTGTGAGACCTGGTTTCAACACCAAACACAAAGAAGCGTTTATGAAAATGTGTATTATAGACATGACGTTCCGGAGTCAGGTACCTAAGAGGGAGCTCAAACTGCTGTTTATTAAACTGGGGTGTTCAGGTCAAACCAGGACTTTTGATTGTACAAAACAAAGGTATGAGAGTAATAAAAACTCCCTGTACTTCTCTATAAAATCCCTTGTTACACTAATGCACTCATCTCTGTGTTTCACTAGTGCTTGGGTACCATCAAGGTAAAAAGTTTTCTCAGTACACCGGAGCCATGATCAAAGTATTGATCAGTTTTCAAAGATGTTCAAAGTGTCCTACTTGCCGAATGTTCACCGGAACGACCGCAGTGGGCTCTGAGTCACCTCGGCCGGAATCACCATTCACAGATGTATGAGCTTCTTAAAACGTTTGCAGCGTTTAAATGTGAGTCTCATCACCGTACTGTGCTTGAAGTCTACTGTAAATGTCAGTCAGTCTCACTCCTTCATCCATGAGAAGGTTGGACTTGAACGCCCCTCGTGTTTAAGGACGAGTTTCAATTCCGCTGCTGGGATGAGACGAACACGTGGGACGAGTGCTGTCCAAAACACTGACAATTCCTGGAAGGAGGCTGTGCCGCAGTCCAGTTTGCTTGAATTAGTGCTTTTCCCCGCTTGCTACTTCCTGTTTATTTCTCCACCTCGCTTGTTTGGTGGAGAGCTGCAACGAGGCATGAACCTCCCAGGATTCCTGAAGACTCACTCCTGGTCCGTCGAGTTTCTTTAAAGAACTGCTGGAGGAGATGGCAAAGTGGAGATCCCGGAGATCCCGTTCTTCAACACAAACCGGACTCGAGCATGCCGAAAGTCTGTTCGAGTGTGATCGGGAGCTTTGGCCGGGATTCCCCCTCACGCCCATATTACTTAAATTATGGGGAAAACCGGTGCCAAAAATTAGCGGCAATTGGATTCTGTTTACTCTGCGCTCTTCCACAAACAAGCTCCCCAATCAAAACACCTGCAGCTTCACCCAACACCAATTAGCTCATCAAGCTTTTAATTACTCTGTTAATTGCACACAGGCAGCGAGAGGGGCGGCTGGGGAATTAGGAACGAGGCCCTCCAGAGGAGCCGCCTTGACAATCCTGACAAACAAAGAGGAGTGTGTGCCAAGCAAAACGCGCTCGTTTCTCCGTTTCTCTCTCTTTCACACACACACACACACACACACACACACATATATATACATACACACAGCGCTCACTCGAGCGGGGAAAACAAAAAACAAAAAGCGGACGTGTCGACGCCTACCATCTGTCATGTCACTCACTGTGATGTCACTTCCTGTCACACAGGTCACTTCTGCTGAAGTGATGGTGGTAGTACATTAAGAAGGATTGACAGGATAGTGCGCATGTGTATCTATCTATATATATATATATATATGTGTGTGTTCCGTCTGTCTCCATCTTTCCAGAGAGCGTCGCCAAGGAGTTGTATCCAAGAAACAGTGGCACGGCCTCACTTCCTGTGTGACAGGTGTGCGATGCAGGTTCTGACAGCTGTTCTTCCTCCGCATTATATCCCTCCATCCCTCTCTCTCTCTCTCTCTCTCTCTCTCTCTTTCTGTCCAGCTGCAGTCCAGTGTTGCTCGTGTTTGCTCTGCCTCTTGCGTCATTGCAGCTTCCTGATTTATGGAGCACAAAAGACTGAAATCTGCTCCCATATTCTCACACACACACACACACACACACACACACACACACACACACACACACACACACACACACACACACACACACATCACAGCTGTCCATCATGTGATGTTCTGCTAAGCTGCAGAGATCAGTATATTACTGCTTGCACCAGCACTTCAACACAACACACACACACAATGTGCTCCTCAAAAACCACCGTATATATGACTGTACTATTCCTTTACTACATCGAGTCTTTGGTGGATCGTGAACGGCTCTTTAATTGACGAGTTAATTGCTTTTAATAATAATGCAATTAAAATGATGGGATAAAAGAGGTGTGTGTGTGAGTGTGTGTGTGTGTGTGTGTGTAGACGCTGGTGATGTACAGAATCTGAAGGCTTTCACTTCCACCTCATTTCTCTCCTCCTTATCTGGGCATTACGCTGGGCCTTTCCAGTCCTCTCCTCTCCTCTTTCATCCGTTCCTCTGTTCGGCGTTTTTCTTTTCTCCCGTCTTTCTTTGCGTCCTCAAAAGTCTGCTTTACCGGACACGTGTGAAGCGTGCGGCGGTCGACACTAGCCGTTCCTCGGAAGGTGTTAATAAAAGAAGAGAGGCTTTCTTACAGGCTTTTCAACAAAACCGGGACGTTCTGTCAGACTCCGCCATCGCCGCAGGAACCGCTCGGGTGTTTTTTTTTTTTTAAATGGAAAGCAAATGTCCTTCAGCTGTTCCCTGAATGAAGGAACAATGCGTTATCGCTTCAGAAAGAGTCCTGCGCTGCAGATTAGAGTGTGTTAGAGTGTGTGGATGGGGCAGAGCTCGGCTCAGATCTGTGTGAGGGATGACGGGATCGCGCTTCTGTTTCCACCTGATAACGGCGTTTAATTTGCACAAACACACGACGGAGAGAGAGAGAGAGAATAGAAAAGAGAGACGGGGCAAGTGAGAGAAAGACAGCATGATGTTAGAGAAAGGAAGACAAAAGAGAGGGAGAGAGAAAGAGAAAGATGGAGCATTCTTCAGCCCCAATCCATACACGGAACCTCATCTTCATGATTCAGTGTGTGTGTGTGTGTGTGTGTGTGTGTGTGTGTGTGTGTGAGGATGCTTAATAACTGAGCTCCATCTGGAATAAGCGTTGCTCCGGCCCCTTTGATAACTGACTGCCTACAGGCGAGAGAGAGACAGAGAGAGAGAGTGAGAGAGATGAAGAGAGAGAGAGTGAGGGCTCTTTATCAGCGAGAGAGCAGCGCTATAAACTTCCCCAGCGTTTGATTAAGAGAGAAACTGCTACCAAGCAGGGATTATTCCAGATGTTTCCTCCGCGCCTCAGCCGCACTGACAACTCATCCTGAGTCTCTCTGAATCATTCGCTTATCTCTCTCGCCATGCAGAACATTAGCATAAAGTTTACGAGGCCTCCGAACGATCCGAGCCGCACGTCATCGGGAGGGGGGGAGGGGGGTGGGGTGTTAGGGTGAACGTCACACCGTCACGTAGACCAATCCACTGATATTCAACGGGTCAAAACCGTCTCTTTTACTAAGCTGTCACTGTCAGCTCCAGGGATGCTGGGAGTTAGAGTTAAAAAAAAAAAAAAAAGTTTATAAATGAATAAAAATCAGAGAATGCTGATGGAAACGTGAAAAGTGTGGGTTGGACGCTGTTTTAGTGGAGGCCGCTCGGTCAGACGATCTGCATCCAATTACAGATGTGAGAACGCTCCAAAAACCCGAGCGGCGCACAATTTCAGCCTTGTCTCGCTGTTTAAACTTTGGTTTCGCCGTACCTGGCGTGATCGCGCCGCTACATTCGGACACGTGAACACCCTGCTACACCTAACCCAGTTAAACCAATACAAACTGCGCCGATGACGCTCGAAGGAAAACGTGAGATGGACAGAAAACTGGATGGAAAGACGAAAGGGAGACGTCTCGAGTGCGGTGTGGTTTCCTCTGCAATCGAGCTCGAGCTCCCACACTGGCGTCGGAGTGTTTCTCATTACTCCAGATGTTTGGGAGCCGCGCTGCTCCGCGCACTGACATTCCCTCACTCCCTGGAGGAGCCGCCGTGTCACACTAATGCCAAACACATGTGCTGCTGCGCGGACACTGCGCCCTGCACGCACACTTTCCCACCGTTTTTCAGAACGACAAACAAGACCAGACCTATACACTGCACATCTGTAGCTTATAATCCCTCGCTTCCAAGTTCTCGAACAAACTAGTTCTCAGGACTGAACCCTGGTTTGAATTTCATCGCTAACTAGTAGCAGTGCTGCGCTAACAAATCGAAGCTGGTGAATGACGTTAACGGTTATCTTACCAGTAAGATGAGCTAGCCAGGTCGCTACAATGTGGAAAACTGATATCAATTTAGAGAAATTTTTATTATGTTTGACTTATAAGTAAGTTAAGGCCATGCTCTGTAAGCACTAGAGATGTGGGGAAAAAATTGCTTCGGTTACGTATTGCAATTCTTTGGTGTGGCAATTTGTGTGCCTCACTAACTCCAAAATTTTTTTTATTTTTATTTTTTTTCTTTATTTCTTTAAATATGCTTGTATTTGAGGTTATAATATGTTGCAGTTCCTCTATGATCCTACAGGTGGCACTTTTCCTACATTAGCAGGCAGCACAGTGTCTTATGCTGGTTGAGCAAATTATTTGCTAAGTTTGTTTACAATTGTATCCAAATCAGAAAATAAATTTCAAAATCAAATCACAGTATCTATAAAATCATCGTATCGAGTGGTCTGTGGTGATTCTCCTCCCTAATACTGACACACACCCACTCATTCAATTAGACACACACACACACACGCACGCACGCATGCATGCAAGACGAGACGATCAGCTCAATGCGATTCTCAGACAGTTGAGTCAACTCAATCCTCAAATCCGTTGCGACTCCACTAACCGGACCAGGTCACATCCCCTGACCTGTCAATCAACCTCCGACAGCCAATAAGAGCAACTTAAACTGATTAAAGCTCTGCGTCTGCCTCGCTGCTGTCTGCGTCGTGCGCCATCTCACCCAGACTCAGCTCTTCTGTTGCCTGCTGTGCATGTATGACTTTCTCAGCTGCGCTCTCCCTTTTTTTTCCATGTTGTCTAGCAGACAGACCAAAAAAAGTGTTTTTTTTTTTTTTTTTTTGTACGGATGAAAAAAAAAAAGGAGCAAATCTTTTTCAGCCTGAGATTCATTTCCTTACACTGGGAACTGAGAACATGGGGTGCTCGTCCAGCTCGGTTAACGCTGGGGTAATCAGAGGGGACGCGCCCCAGAGCTTGCCTTAACACACAGCACAAAATCAGGATTGAGTGACTGTGTGTGTGTGTGCTGAAATTAGTGCTTTAGGAATGAGGTGAAGTGTATAATCTGATGGTGGCCTACAGTCCGGGAATGAAAGAGATGTTTGTTGACGTGGAGACATTTGCAAACTCACACACACACACACACACACACACACACACACACACGCACACACACACACACATGGAATGATTTAAATATGTATAAAGATTCAATAAGTAATTATCAATACATTTTAGACACAATAGATTGCTTTCATTAAAAACAGTATCCAATTGCACATAATTAGCCCCGCCCACTTCACCATCCCACTTTCCCTTATTATAGTTAGTTATAGCTAATTGATCCGTTGTGCAATAACGCCCTTCTGTATGTGGTAATATCATTACACACCCTAATACTGCACTAAAAACAATTTTTTTATTATTTACGTATTTCCGGTAAGAACTCCCGGGTTGCTGAATGTCGATATGCGGCCGGTGTCCTTTATTATATTTTTCACAATACTGGTATTCAATAGAAGCTTATAATATTGTGATTAAGCCCTTAAGAAGATTCATATCCGTTGCTGAGCGTCTTGCGCTCTCAGAAGTTCCAGATAAGTTCTATAAATATACAGTATAACTCGCACACACACTCACACACACACACACACTCAACCCTCGGCTACTATGATACGCAGTATAATCGCCGATCCATTTCACTTCACGTTCTCTCCGCTGCGTAACACAGCTGTTAACCATGATCCTTGCTTTCGTAGTATTTATGTTTTTCCCCCTCCAGATTTTCCTGTAATTGTAATTGCGTCGATGTGTTTCCTTTCTTCCTTTCTTTTTCCGAACAGTGAGCAACTGTAAAACAATTTCCGCCTGGGATTAATACAGTCCTTTCCATCTCGAATCCTGAATAGATGTGCATTCAACGGACACAAGCCATGACCTCGCCCGGCCATATATGGGAACGCTCTGACTGCGCCTTTGACTGGCATTAAAGACACCGTGCTTTAAACCAAAAAAAAAAGAAGAAAAAAAAAAAAAAACACTTTCTCTGTTTACATGGTTAACGTCTTTTCCGTCCAGACGCTGCTCTATTCATGTCCATTCACGCAGCTATTGCTTTAATGACGTGGTGGACGGTATGAGGACAAGAGTTGAAACTTTAACGTCTCATGCACACGTACACAGTAAGACCTGTCAGTCCAGGTGTGTGAGCATTCTGCTGACCACCTGACTGTCTCGCTTTATTCATTTCCCTCGTCTCTCTCTCTCTCTCTCTCTCTCTCTCTACCCCCTCCTGCTTCTTGACTCTGCTTGCTCCCATCCACTCGTCTCCCGCCCACAGCCATCTGCTCCTCGCGTTAATTGTGCCACGGCAAATTCCACCTGCACCAGCCGTGCTCAAATTACAGTAATTACCTCCGGCAGCACCGTTGCGGCCACGCGCACACGCTGTAGGTCAGGACCGTGGCCTCACCGGCACCACGCCCGGAGAACGACGCCATCCGTGTGCATCGAGACACGGTGCGGACCATGAATACATCAGGCTTTTTTTTCCCCCCCTGTTGATATGAGACATTGTGTTAAGAATTCTATAAGACGTGAGACTTGTTTAAGAACCAGGGATGCGCATTGCACTTTTAATGCCTAGGAGGAATTATTTGACAGACCATTTATTTGTTTTTTAAATAAAGTTGGTCTGACAATGATTGCACGCAAAACAGTCATATTGAAAACACAATCGATGTCAAACTTCAAAATCTTTTGACAAAGTCGATCACGGTTTACGACGATCCTGATATCACAGAAGACAATACCACAGCCGCGATCAACAAACTATACACAGTACCAAAAAAAAACAACTCCAGCTCTTCATCTCTTCTGCCCACCCCAGTAACGTCGGCTTCTTGAAAGAGCCGAAATTGATCACTGAATAATTAAATAAGCCGAGGAAGACTTTTCTAGGGAGATGCTTGGCGTGTGGTGATGCTCTGTGCTGTCACGTCCACCTTTATGCGTTTGGATTTATGTGAAAGGCAAGTACTATAATTTAATCAAATCACACAGACGTGATGCAGAACAGCTCGCGATCCCAGTCCAGCGTCCTGCGTGCACTTTTCCGCTCGATAACCTCCTAAGTTTCCTGCAGCGTGTCTACTTTATATGTCCTTCGTCCTAACCTATTTAGCATATGTCCGCTCCCGGTGAACCATGAGTCGGGTTAATTGAGTGCAAGGATCAGTCATCCGTCAAAAACCAGAAGATCGATGCCACGGCTCTGTCTGCAAAACTCATGAAAGCAGACCTGCGGATCAACCGCTCTGCCAATCCGGATGCATTCGTCTTCGGCCCTGTATACTTAACCGAGACGTCCGTATAAATCTGTTAATGGTGGCAGGAAGACGAATGGAATAAACACTACAATAGAGTAATGAATGGCTTGCCTTCCAAACAGGCACTTGGAGATGGAGTGCCAGTAAAAAGCTATCTAGTGTATGTGTGGATATGTGTGTGTGTGCATGTGGTAAAGCTTTAGAGCTGCTCCGAGGCCACGCCGCGGTTTCACCTTTAGCCGTCCATCTATTAAGGGGACTACCGTCAGCGCTTCAATAATTCAGGCCATCTTTACCAGCGTCCAGCGCAGAGTAAAGTGGCAGCTGAGATGAAAACGCCCTGCATTATGAGCGCATTTGGAGAAAGTGCATCGACCGGGCGTTCGAAGTGAGAACCTCGCCGTGAGGGAGAACACGCTGCGGTTCCTGTGGTTTACCGTACGACACTGGCGCTCCTTTATCTTCCACAGCTCAGGTGCAATTAACTGCTTTACAGCTTGGCAACGCTCGTTTAACATCACATAAGAGCTCGCTTCTGCGTTATGCAGCACATATTGCATCGTCTGGGAATCTGAGATCATCAGATAGCCCTCACTGAAGCGTCTCTTGGTTTACTGTGGAGAGCTGGGGTCAGTATGAGCTATACGTGCGGTTGACCTGCGATTACATCAGTATAAATAACCAAAATGATCAAACTTTAGACTGATGCTCATCTGCCAAATTGAATACTATGCACGGCATTAAAAACAAACAAAAAACTTACAGTTAACAGTTTTTTTTTGTTTGGGTGAGAGAAATAAGCATCATATTCACATACACACTGCATCTTCATCTCATTCCTCAGTTTCATCATTAATGTTGGGCCTTATCATGAAAAAAATAAGGTGAAACTTGCACTCAGGATCATACATGTATACACACTGATAAAGCATTAGCCTGGATCAGAAAACTGGTCATTTTTGGTCAGATGGTACACCTGAAGTTCCTCATTCCTTGTTGCAGGTCAAATTTTAGTTGACGTTGTTAAAGCTTGTGCAATAAACTGTTTAAACTTTGCAAATGATCATATCCAATCAGATGCCTGTACATATATACAGGTCTTTGTATCATGATCTGGTCTAATCACGGTTAAGCTTCATTCAGCATCCCATAATATGTGTCCCAGCATCACAGCTCTTTTTCCCTACATTATCCAGGACATGGTCCGTGTGGGCTCCTCTCAGCGGAGAGATGATTCATGAGAGCTTTAAAGCATCCGCCGAGGTTGCTGTCGCTTTCCCGTGGAGGTATGCTGTCCCTGACAGCCTGAGCGGCGTGACATGTCATCTACGTTACATCTCATCACTCTGAGCTGATCACTCATACACACTGATACTGATGATTAGCAAACTTATACAAAACCCAGGAAAGTTTAGGGAATGAGGAAAAGAACTGCTGAAACCATATTTCCTGATATGATAATAATAAAATTTGTACTTTTTATCAGATTAAAGTGAAAATTTAGAGTTTCAAGTGCAGCTCTCTGTGTAATGTAATTATAGCATCACTGACTAGAATGCAAAAAGGCGCATCATGAACTTTTTTTCTTTTAAAAGTAAACAAAAAAGATTATTGTTAAGAATGAAAATTTCTATAGCTGTATCGCTTATAATAATAATAATAATAATAATAATAATAATAATAATATCAATTTTGTCCCACAAACAAACACCATGCATTTATTCCAGTTATAATATAATATACTATATTATATTATATAATATATTATAAATTACCTAAAAATTGCACTTATTGCTTGTTTTTTAAAATGATTATTATTTTGTCACTTACTTTGTGAAGGTCAGAGGAAGTAAAAATGTATTCCAGGACAAACACACACACACAGCTTTGACTTATGGCTTTGGAAAGCGACAAATTAACCTCCAAGAATGCGCAAAAAAATTCAGTTTTTTTTTTTTTATCAGTCAGATTTTCTCCTTTGGATTTCCAATCAGTCCATTAAAAACACTGAGGTAATTCAGTCTTCACATTAAAGGTGATTTTTATGTTTGTTTGTTTGTTCTAAAAACAAAAAGAAACATATACATCAAAGCAGAGTTGCGACATTAAAGCCAGTCTTTGGTGTCGGAAATTTTGTTTCTCTTTGAAGTACGCGATGAAGATGATAATGATGAGTAGAATTCTCTCTCTCTCTCTCTCTCTCTTTTTTTTTGCTCCAGCGGCTGCGCTTAAAGTGCGCAGGACGATCGAGGGGGAAAAATGTAAAAAATATATTTATATATATTTGTAAGAAAAATACAAAATCAGAAAGTTTTCATTCAAATCTGGGACTCGGGTGGTCAGGTAGTCCTGTGCTTGAAGCTCCGATGGATGAACAGACACTGGTCATGTCATGTCACTGTAAAGCAAGAAAGAAATGACACACACACACATATATATATAGGGAAAGAACAAAAAAAAAAAAAAAATCCGCACTAGTGCTTTTTTAAAGCCAGGAATAGATCTGAGTTGAGAATAAATGCTCCTTGGCTGAGGAGTTTTGTTCCTCTGCTGAAGATCCGTCCAGATCAGAAAGCTGGAGCTTGTCTATGTGTCGGGTTTAAACCCGGTTTATCCGCGTAATCCCGACTCAGTGAACCCGGACCAGCTGAGCTCGAACATCCTGCGGCGCTCCAGCTCCCACCATCCCGTCCGTCCGTCCGTCCGTCTGTCCGCCTGTCTGTCTCTCTCTGTCTCTCGCTGTCTCTGTCTCTCTCTGGGCTTGTTTTTGTTTTTATTCTCTCTTTCTGCTTCTCCTTTCCTTCCTCTCAGAGTCGGTGGTGTGAAGAAGCCAGTGGCTCTAATGGCTCCGTGTGTGTATGTGTGTGTGTGTGTGTATATGTGTGTGTGTCTGTGGAGCTTCAGTCAGAGTTTAAAACACCATCTGGAGAGGAGGATGGGCTCTCTCTCTCTCTCTCTCTCTCTCTCTCTCTCTAAAGTGTCTCTCTCAAAAACACAAGACTTTAGAATAGTAATTAATCTACAGGATAATTTCACAGTATTTCATGTATAGCATAAATTGCTGTGAAATCATCCTCTGGATTAATAGGATAAGAAAAAAATAATCATAGATAGATAAAAAAGATGGATAGATAAAAAGCATAATGTGATAAATGATACAATAATATACAATGTAATGTAAATACAGTGATACACAAATCATTCAATTATCACATTATGCTTTCTATCTATCTATCTATCTATCTATCTATCTATCTATCTATCTATCTATCTATCTCTGCTTGCTTATACTATACCAGTAATATGCTTCAAATGGTTACAAATAAGACATTGTTGCATTCCCTTTGCATTAGCCTTGATAAACAGTATGCAAGTGTTAGAGATTTACTCAGGTACACTTCACATCTGATGCAACTCATTAACACCAATTAATCACCCGGATGTGCAATTAAGGGTGGAAAGGGATTTTTGCAGAACGTAACAAAGTCAGGTTCTACCTTGTTCGCTGTGTATCTGTGTGTGTGTGTGTGTGTGTGAGAGATAGAGAGAGAGAGAGAAAGAGAAATAGTGCAGTGTCTCTAGTGGTCGCTAGGCGCCGCTGTTTCCACACATCTCCCCAGACTCAGCCACTAGACTGGCATTTTGTGCACTGTGCCAAGTCAAAAGAAAACTGCCATCCTCGGTTGTGTCTCGACTGCTAGTTTATGACAACAGCGTTGACTAGAAAGTGGCAGCCGTCCAAACCTATGACCGGGCATGTCATGGAAGAAGCCGGCATGTCATGCGAGAAGACAGACTTTATGCCTGACAACTCCAAGACTGCTGCTTTGATCATGAGCTGTCTGTGCAAACTATCCCATGTTCTCCAGTTATCCCCTTGTTGTGGTGGGAGGGCTTGTGCGATCCAGTGATTAAGATTCAATTATTTGTCAGAGAAATTTTTATTCTTTTTCGCATATCCCAGTTAGGAAGCTGGGGTCAGAGCACAGGGTCAGCGAGGATACAGCGCCCCAGGAGGAGATGGGGTTAAGGGCTTTGCACTAGGGTTCAACACTGGCAACTTGGTGGTGCTGGGGCTTGAACCACTGAGCTTACAATCATGCACCCAGAGCCTCAACTGTTTGAACCACCACTGCTTATTTTAGGGCAACCCTTGGCAATAACTTTGAAGGTGAGAGTTCAGGCTGTGGAGGGGGTTAGAAGAGAAAAGATTTGTGCCATTCTGACTACACACTGGTTGACTGCCTGTTCAAAATTGTACCTTAGCGTGCATGCTTGGTGCATGATACACAGTGATGGACTTTTCTTGAGAATCTTCACATCCAGCATTATATCCAGCATAAGTTTAATCTTATTAAATATTAAGGCTCATCCATGCCTGTGGGGAGCACCGGAGGCCAGCTACCCGGTCAGACTGCACATAAAATCCAAAGCAGAACAAATTCCTGCCCACGATAGAACGCTATCAGAACACCCAGTGCATCATGTATAGGGCCCAGCAGGCAAAGAGTTCAAGGTTGTTGATCCAGCCTCCAAATTCACCAGATCCCAATCCCATCGAGCATCCATGGAATGCGCATAACAAACACTTCTGATACATGGAGGACCCCCCACCCCACAACAAACAGAACCCAAAGGATCTGCCTCTAACAGACGCCACAGCACACCCTCAGAGGTCTTGCAGAGTTGTGCCCCGAGAGGGCAGAGCTACACAGGCGGCACAAAGGGAACCCACGCAACGCTGGGCATAAAGTTGTGCATTTTAATGTTGGGGTTGAATAAAAGTTTTAGGCACCCTGTGGTTGTTTTTGTTAAATAAATAAATAAATAAATAAATAAATAAATAAATATACAAATAAATAAATAAATAAATGTTGCACATGTTTATTTTATGACTTCATTATTAAAACATTTTTAAATATTAGTAATCCTGCAAAAATGTAATCTTGCAGGAGAATATCTGTAGGCCAGAAAAGAATGCAGCATAATATGTAAAAAATACCAGTTTTCAGACAAAAAAAGTAAACAAAGCGACAGCTTTTGGGTTTTGCATGCATGAAAAAAGAAGCAGGTGCGACAAAAGTTCTCAGAAGGACTGTTTTTCAGGATGCTCAGAAAAAAATAAGCAGCTAAATTCCTTATAAAACTGCACAAATTGTACCTGAGACTATATTTCAGGCAAAGGATCATCACTCCAATTATTGATTTTTGTTTATAATCACAGTTTTTCTTTTTTTTTTTTGTTGAATTTTTTTGTATTTTTTTGAATGTAGAAACTTTTTTTTGAAGATATACTTGCTTTACAGGAGTTATTTGTTATTAAAAGTAGCGCCTAAGGCTTTTGCACAGTACTGTAGGTTACATACAGTACAGTATCTACTTTACATATATGCAATATGTTACATATTTAAAACACATTCATTTGTACTGCATTGTGGGTAAAATTGTCCCTTAGCAAAGTTGAATCAATACTTATAAGCACTAAATGCTTAAGTCTTTGCAAATTTCATGATATAGTATCTTACATGTCATGATGATGTCACATGATCGCGTATATGTTAGACGTCATGTACTGTATAGCTACATGTTCTTAGCAGGAAACTCCACAAACAGAAAGTAATGAAACTGTTATTCTGAACACTTGTTATTCTGTGTAGCATAAAATATGTATTCAGTGGATAAGAGATGTCTTTCAATGGTTTTTTAATCAAATAAAACTGTGTGCATATATCTTTCGGTTTAAAAAGAACAAGAGAACAAGAGGCACTACTGTATATCTGAATCTGTTATTATATATATTATATATATATAGGGATATTTTCATGGTTGCGAATTCTTATATCAAAGCTTAAGTGAATAAAAATTCATGCGGATTTAAACCGAGCGATACCGTATGAGTGCCGCCATGACCTCTATGAATGAATTGTGCGCTTGTGATTTTGGGATACAGATATAGGCTGCTCTGGACTGCTTTACTCTGACAGGCTCTTATTAAATAATATTGACTTGTGCAACAAAAGACCTGCATGCTCCTTTCTCATGCAGTATAAATATGGATAAAGCTAGCATTACACACACATACAGTACGCACACACACGCGCACACACACAGAGGGCCATCAAGCTGTATTTGAATATGAATGCAGTGAGGTGTTTTCCCCCATGGTTCGAGTTGAATATTCCTCCAGCTGTTCTTTGGCTGAAGAAAAGCATGACTGACTTCTCCTTCGTCTACCTCCCTCCTCTCTATTCTTCAGTTAATTCTCCCCATTTTGACTGTTTAACCATCGGCACACCTGCAACCTGTGTGTATGTGTGTGTGTGTGTGTGTGTGTGTGTGTGTGTGTGTGTGTGTGTGTGTGTGTGTGCAGTGTTCATGAATGTTAGGCAAAGATCTGATGTTGTGAGTGCAGGTGAACTGCTGGGAAACCAACATCTGCCTCCCCTGTCACTCAACCCCCTCCCACCCCCATCCCCCC